>CAUYRH010088664.1:0-23258 GCA_963574655.1 Perodicticus potto
AAAAAAAAAAAAAAAAAAAACATTATGTGCAGACGCACTATTTATCAACTCAGTTTAACCCCCAGCATCCCTATGAAATGGGCAAGTATTATTAATCTCCATTTGCAGATAGCAAAATTGATGTGCAAAGAAATTAAGTAAATTGTCAGGATTCGAACCTGGATAGTCTGGCTCAGTGCCTAGGTCCTCATAAAAATCTCAACTCCAGCAGGTTCTTGCTTTGCTTGAAAAACTGGAAGATCCAGGCGATGCCTGTGGCTTAGTGGGTAGGGCGCCAGCCCCATATACCAAGGGTGGTAGGTTCGAACCTGGCCCCTGCTGAACTGCAACAAAAAACTGGGCGCTGTGGCGGGTGCCTGTAGTTCCAGCTACTCGGGAGGCTGAGGCAAAAGAATTGCCTAAACCCAGGAGTTGGAGGTTGCTGTGAGCAGTGTGACGCCCCAGCACTCTACCAAGGACAATAAAGTGAGACTCTGTCTCTACAAAAAAAAAAAAAGAAAAGTTGGAAGATCCAGCCATGCTGGGCCCACCTTCCAAAGCAACAAAGAACAGGAACAGAGTGGCAGCCACCCTCTTCCCCACAGCCTTTTTTCTCCACAGGCTCTCTTGTCTCATCCCAGGCCATCTTCAAGTTTGAGATTTTTTTTTTTTGGAGACAAGAATCTCACTTTGTCTCCCTTGGTAGAGTGCTGTGGCGTCATTGTTCACAGCAACCTCAAACTCTGGGGCTCAAGCGATTCTCTTCCCTCAATCTCCCAAGAAGCTGGGACTACAGGTGCCTGACACAACACCCAGCTATTTTTTTGTTGCAATTGTCATTGTTGTTTAGCTGGCCCAGGCCAGGTTCAAACCCGCCAGCCTCGGTGTATGTGGCCATTGCCATAACTACTGTGCTACGGGCACTAAGCCTGAAGTTTGAGACTTTTGTCTGTCCTAGAAACCTGATGTATTAAGTGGTTTTACAAAAGAAAGTGCTCTGGCCTAAAGTGAAAGATGTGTCTAATATGTGCCTCCCTCCCTTTGTTCCCCAAGATACTTCCACTGAACCCCGTTTCCCCCCCAAATATTAAGGGCATACAAATGTTTTTGGTTACATGGATCTCTTTTGCAATGCTTGAGTCACAACTGTTAAGTGTGCCCTTCACCCAAATAGTGTTCATGGAACTCTTCAGGTAGGTTTTTGCCTCCCCTTTGCCCCCCTGAACCCCAATTCGTGAGGAACACAGTTTGGGAAGTGTAGCCTTAAACTCTTGTTCTGTGCAGACAGGGACAGGGCCCATAGCAGCTTTATGGGCTGGGGAAAGGGACCTGGAGTCCTGCATAACATGCACCAAATTTGCCCTACTTCCTGGGATGAGGTAGCACTGGGCAAGACCTTTGTGTGAAGCCCCCACTGTGCCCCAGAGAAGATCTGGTCATCTTTCATACATTTCCCTAAGATGGTCACCTCATTGCTTCTGCAGATCCCGGGAATCTAGCTGGAATAATTTCTGGGTTGTAATCCTCTAGTCTTAGGTTCTCTTCCCTAAATTTGCCTGAATTTAAGAATCACCAGCTTGGGCCCGGGCATGGGGGCTCACACCTGTAATCTCAGCACTTGGGAGGCCAAGGCAGGTGGATTGTTGAAGCTCACAGGTTCGAGACCAGCCTGAGCCAGGGTGAGACCTCATCTGTAAAAACAGTCAGGCGCTGTGGTGGGCAACTGTAGTTCCATCTGCTTGGGAGGCTGAGGCAAGAGAATCGCTTAAGCCCACCAATTTGAGGTTGCTGTGAGCTATGACACCATGGCACTGTACCAAGAGTGACTCTGTCACAAAAAAAAAAAAAAAGAAAAAGAAGGCTCGGCGCCTGTGGCTCAAGTGGCTAAGGCACCAGCCACATACACCTGAGCTGGCAGGTTCGAATCCAGCCTGGACCTGCCAAACAACAATGACGGCTGCAATCAAAAAATAGCCGGGCGTTGTAGCAGGTGCCTGTAGTCCCAGCTACTTGGGAGGCAGAGGCAGGAGAATCGCTTGAGCCCAGAAGGTGGACGTTGCTGTGAGCTGTGATGCCACAGCACTCTACCCAGGGCGCAAGCTTGAGGCTCTTTCACAAAAAAAAAAAAAATCACCAGCTTGGCAGGTGTGGTGGCTCACACCTGTAATCCTAGTATTTTGGGAGACCGAGGTGGATGGATTGCTTGAGTTCAGGAGTTTGAGACCAGCCTGAACAAAAACGAGACCCCATCTCTACTAAAAATAGGAAAAAAACTGGGAATTCTGGAAAGTGCCCATAGACCCAGCTACTTGGGAGGCTGAGGCAAAAGGATCTCTTGATCCCAAGACTTTGAGGTTGCTGTGAGCTATGATGCCAAAGCACTCTACCCAGGGTGACAGAGTGAGACTCTGTCTCAAAAACAAAAATAGGGCTGCACCTGTGGCTCAAGGAGTAGGGTGGCAGGTTCAAGCCTGGCCCCGGCCAAAACTGCAAAACTGAAAGAAAAAAAAAAAATCAACAGCTTGACTTGTAAAATGCAGATATCCAAGCCTTACCCCTGGAGATCTGAATCAGGTTGATTTGGGTGTGTCTCTGGAATTGATTTCTCTCACATACCCCGCGTACTCTCACACCCTGGCAACTTATGCAAGCACTGGTAGTTAAGAGCATAGTCTCTTTTAACTTCAGTTTTATTTATACCTTGAATAGGTAATGCATTCACTTAGTTCCAAATAAAACAGTGACAAGTTATTCTCTGTTCTCAAGTCCAGAGACAATCATTGTCACCAGTTCCATTTGGTGATATTTTATACATAAACAAGCACACTCTCCCCTCACCTTTTCCCTCTATAAGTGAGGCTCTGTATACACTCTTCTGCATCTTAAGAGCACACAGACTTTAGTTTAAGCACAGTACTAGCTTGGTGACTTGTGAACTTCCCTGAACCTCAGTTTCTTCCTCTAAAATGGCAGTAAAGTAATAATAGCAGGACACCTTACAGGGGGCTGGAGAGTCATCACTAGAGAGAAAGTCTATGAAGCCATCAGCACAGGGCCAGGAACAGAGTGAGCACTCTGTAATGGGGAGTGACTGTTAATTCTGTGTCCCAGGGTGGCCAGGCTTGGTTTCCTGATGCTAGAGGTACAGAGTGAGAACCACACCCTTGGTAAGGACACCCACTTATGATTTAAGAGGCAGAGAGAACCTTAGGAAAGTAAGTGAGAATTTACTGAGATGCTACTTTGTACCAGGCACTTGCTGAAGGTCTTTATGAACATCACTGTTTCAGGCTTCCTGAACCTCAGCACTTTTGACTTTGAACTGAATAGTTCTTTTGTAGCCTGTTTACATTGTAGCATGTTTAGCAGCATCCTTGGCCTCTACTCTCTGGATATCAGTAGCATTCTTACCTGCCAGTTGTGACAACCCAAACATTGCCAAATGTCCCAAGGACAGTGGGGGGTGGGAATGAGGACAAAATCACACCCCTAGTTTAGAACCACTGCCTTATTTCATCCTCACAGTAACCCCAGGTGGAAAGTATTGGCACATTACAAGTGAGGAAACCCACACAACAGAATGTGAGTGTCATTCCCAAGAACACAGCTCTGGGATTCGCACCCAGGCAGTCTGAGCCCAAAGCCTGACTCCTGCCTGTGCCAGAGAAGCCATTATCTCAGGAATGTTGCCCAGGCTCTTCCTGGGTACCTGCTCCACAATTAACCTCAATACATGTTGTTCATCATCATTACCTCTGTTCCTGAAGCCTCAAAATACTCTCATGAGCTCTCCTGAGTCTCATTTTATAGATGGGCAATTGAGATCTTTTGAGGGTCACACATTCACTAAACCAGGGGTCTTTGGGCCCAGCTCCACATTAGAATCACCTGGGAAACTTTCTAAACACCCAGGCCTCACCCCACGTGAATTAAATGGGAGTATTTGGGTTTGAGACCTGGGCTCTTAAAGCTTAAAGCTTCCATGGGATTCCAGGGTTGAGAGCCCCTGTGTTAAGTTGAGAAGCTAGGTCAGGAAGTTTTAATCTCAAATCTTGGCTGCCAGGGTGGCAGAATGCAGGCTCTTTCCCCTCTCCGGACAATCTCAGAGGTCAGGCATTTGCCCTTTCTCCCAAGGTGAGCCCTGACGGCTGGGGGTGAGGGAGGGGGGAGGGCGGGGGGGGTGTCTTCCCTCTTCCCCACCTGCAATCCCTCCTGGGCTCTCCATAGCCCGAGGCTTACATCGCCTGCTTCTGTTTATTCTCATACACTCTAGGATGAAATCATAGAACTAAGGCCACAACAAGAGGGTCCCTGAGGCCAGCCAGGGAGAGAGGCACTGGTCCCTCTCTTGGCTAAGGATGATCCAGTACTGGGGGAGAGTGAAGTGCCCTCTGAAGGTGCCAAGGGTGTTTCCAGTGTTACTGCTCACTCCTCCCTTGGGAGCTGTACCGGTCTGAGCAGTTGGGTGACATGGACTTGAGTTTCTCCTGAAGCTTTGCTGTTCTCTCTGCAGGAGTGAGGGAGATGGTGACATTTGAAAGGCTCTGTACCAGTGCCCTCTCCTCATGCCCACCCCAGAAGGGACTAGGACTGTACAAGGCCCCTTGTATAGGGAATGTACACTGGACAGATGTACAAATGGAGGATCAGGGGCAACCACCTTACTCAAGGACATCTGAGGCTCAGCACCTGTGGCTCAACGGGCTAAGGCACCAGCCATGTACACATGAGCTGGCGGGTTCGAATCCAGCCTGGGCCTGCCAAACAACAATGACGTCTGCAACCAAAAAACAGTCGGGCGTTGTGGCGGGCGCCTGTAGTCCCAGCTACTTGGGAAGCGGAGGCAGGAGACTTGCTTGAGCCCAGGAATTGGAGGTTGCTGTGAGCTGTGATGCCACAGCACTCTGCCCAGGGTGACAGCTTGAGGCTCTGTCTCAAAAAAAAAAAAAAAAGGACATCTAGGCCCAGCAGACCACCTTGCTCCAACTCGGGTTCATCCTAGTCAGCCCAGGGTGTACATGGAAAGTTCTGGGCAGGCCTGGAATGTGCAGGTCTTCAGTGAAACAGGTTTTCAAGGGGAGAAACCAAAACGACCAACTGGACTATAAGAGGCAAGAAACCTGACCTCTGTGCTCCTGCCCCCGGGCCCTTTGGAGACCCTAGGAGATTTGAGTGTTGCCTGGGGCCCTGGAGCTACCTCAGCCACATCGCAGGGTGGCAGAAGCGCCTACCCCTCACCCGGCATCAATCTCCTTCTTCCTCTGTCTTCTGAAATGTGGCCAAGGCTTCCTCCAGCACACCGTCAGGGTCCAGAAGTTTGATCTGGGGGGAAATATCAAGGGATTGGTGTCAGGAGCATGGAAGATGCGGGCTACCAAGCTCATTGGGAGCTGCCTGCCTCACTAAGGATACCCTGACTGAAACAAATCCTGCTCTGTTCCCTGTCTGGGCTGGGCTGGGCTGGGTGCAGCTGGGCATAGCTGGGGGGTAGTGGTTTCTGTTTCTCTGGGTGTAGCCACAGGACCCTGGTGAGGGCTGCCCACCTTAGGAATGGGGAACTGGGTGGGCTCAGGGGCCTCATCACGGCCAAAGTCAATCATTGTGCCACACTTGGCCACGTCATCCACCCAGAAGCCTTCAAACAGCTGCCCGTGGTCCAGATGGAAGAAACGTCCAGACCCGTTCTTCATGCCTCGTTCCCAGTAGCCCTCATAGCGGTTCCCGTTCTCTGTCGGGGAGGACAGGGAGGCATGGATGCTGAGCACATCAAACCAGGCTAAGCCATCAGGCGGGGCCCTCAGCCAGCCTAGTGTGCTGACTCCTGCTGTATACAGATATGAACTAGTCTTATTCTCAGTGAGCGCTTAAGTGTTAGAAACCTCATTTAACCTTCACAGTAATTCTAGGAATTTAATCCTAGAGGATGAGGAAATTGTAGCACAGTATAAGAAATATCCTGAGGTCACACAGCTAGGAAGAACTCAAGCCAGGATCTGAATCCAGGCAGGCTGGCTTGAGAGTCTAGGCCATTAGAAATATGTCTGCCAGGTAGGTAGCTCAAACCTGTAATCTCAACACTTTGGGAGCCTGAGGTGGGACAACTGCTCAAGGCCAGGAATTTGAACAAGAGTGAGACCTCCATCTCTACAAAAAAATAGAAAAATTAGCCAGGTGTGGTGGTATACACCTGTGGTCCCAGCTACTCAGGAAACTGAGGCAGGAGAACAACTTGGGCCCAAGAGTTTAAGGTTGCAATGATGATGCCACTGCATTCTAGCAAGGTGACAGAGAGAGAGACTCTGTATTAAGAGAGAGGAGAGAGAGAGAGATGACAGAAAAAAAGGAAAGAAAGAGGGCGGTGCCTGTGGCTCATCGAATGGGGCGCGAGCCCCATATACCGAAGGTGACAGGTTCAAACCCGGCCTCAGCCGAACTGCAAAACTGAAAAATAGCCGGGCGTTGTGGTGGGCACCTGTAGTCCCAGCTACTCGGGAGGCTGAGGCAAGAGAATCGCTTAAGCCCAGGAGTTGGAAGTTGCTGTGAGCTGTGTGACGCCATGGCATTCTACCAAGGGCGATAAAGTGAGATTCTGTCTCTACAAAAAAAAGAAAAGGAAAGAAAGGGCGGTGCCTGTGGCTCATCAAATAGGGCACTGGCCCCATATACTGAAGGTGGCAAGTTCAAACCCGACCTCAGCCAAACTGCAAAACAGAAAAATAGCCGGGCATTGTGGCGGGCGCCTGTAGTCCCAGCTACTCGGGAGGCTGAGGCAAGAGAATTGCTTAAGCCCAGGAGTTCGAGGTTGCTGTTAGCTGTGATGCCACGGCACTCTACCGAGGGTGATAAAGTAAGACTCTGTCTCTACAAAAAAAAAAGAAAGAAAAAATGAAAAGATGTGCCTAAAGCTCTCACACTGTGTGGCTGCAGCAGATACTCATTGAATGCAGGCTGCTAAGAATAGATCCTCCCTGCAGAGCTAGGGTACATGGGGACTGAGAATGACAGACTGCAGTGGCCGACCTAAACCCTCCCAAGCTGCTCCAGTGCCTCAGCTTGGTGGAATCTCATTGGAAGTTGGAGTCTTTTTAGTTTCCAGGAGATTGGGCTCTGTCCCCACCAAGAGCACCTATGTATCAGGTACCTGGAGAAATTGTTGGGAACAAAACAGCTTCTCATGCAGCTCACAATCTAGAGGGACCAAGACACTAGCTTTACAGAGAGCCTCCTATGGACTGAGGCTGTTCTAAGTATTTTACACAGACTCACTGTAATTCTCACCACAATCCTAGGAAATCAGCTCTGCTTTTTTTTTTTTTTTGAGACAGAGCCTCAAGCTGTCACCCTGGATAGAGTGCTACGGCATCACAGCTCACAGCAACCTCCAATTCCTGGGCTCAAGCGAGTCTCTTGCCTCTGCCTCCCAAGGAGCTAGGACTATAGGCGCCCGCCACAGCGCCTGGCTCTTTTTTGCTTGCAGTTGTCGTTTGGCAGGCCCAGGCTGGGTTTGAACCTGCCAGCTCCAGGGTATGTGGCTTATGCCCTAGCTGCTGGGCTACAGGGGCCAAGCCATAAATAAAAACTTTTTTAAAATGTCTTTTTTGGCCGGGTATGGTGGTTCACGCCTGTAGTCCCAGAACTCTGGGAAGCTGAGGCAGGCAGATTGCTTGAGATCACGAGTTCAAGACCAGCCTGAGCAAGAGCATGACCCGTCTCTAAAAATAGCTGGGTGTTCTGGCAGGCACCTGTAGTCCCAGCTACTTGGGAGGCTGAGGCAAGAGAATGGCTTGAGCCCAGGAGTCTGAAGTTGCTATGAGGTATGATGCCACAGCACTCTGCTAGGGTTAACAAGGGTCAGGAGCCCAGGAGTCTGAAGTTGCTATGAGGTATGATGCCACAGCACTCTGCTAGGGTCAAAAAATAGAATAAAATAAAATATCATTTTTATAGGTAGAAAAACTGAGGCCCAGACAGGCAAATTAACTCCCCAAGATTACACACCTAGGTGCTAGGAAGGAAAGAAAATGGGTGCTGAGAATAATGAAAAGAATGTGCTCTAGGTGGCATGGACAGGGAATGCCTTACTGAGGAGGGGACAATGCAAAGATCTAGGAAAAATCATTCCAGGAATAGGGAACAGCAGTGCAGGGGCCCTGAGGTAGAAAGTGCAGGAGGCACTTAAAGGAAGTTAGTATGGCAGAAACCAAGGGACTCCAGAGAAAGGGAAGGGAAAGTAAAACTGGAGGGCTGAGCAGGGCCAACTCATTCTGGATCCCAAAGTCCATAGGAAAGGGCCTTGAACTTGGTCTCAGAGCAACAGGGGGCTCAGGAAAGGTTGAAAGCTAGATAGCAGGCTGGGCACAATGTCTCATGCATGTAATCAAAGCATTCTGTGAGGCCGAGGCAGGTGGATTGCCTGAACTCAAGAATTCGAGACCAGCCTGAGCAAGAGCAAGACTCTGTCTCTAGTAAAAATAGAAAAACTAGCCACGTGTGGTGGCAAGCACTTGTAGTCCTAGTTATTTGAGAGGCTGAGGCAAGAGGATCATTTGAACCCAAGAGTTTGAGATGCTATGAACTATGATGATGCCATAGCCCTCTAGCCTGGGCGAAAGAGTGAGACTCCGTTCCCCTACACTCCCACAAAAAGAAATCAAGGTGGCCATGAGGCCCAATTTGTGTTTTAGAAAGCTCACTCTGCTGTAGTCCCAGCTACTTGGGAGGCTGAGGCAAGAGAATCGCTTAAGCCTGAGAGTTGAAGGTTGCTCTGAGTTGTGACGCCATGGCACTCTACCTAGGGCAACAAAGTGAGACTCTGTCTCCAAAAAAAAAAAGAAAAAAGAAAGCTCACTCTGTTTGCTGGGTAGAGAGAAGTTTCTCAGAGCCTGTGCCCAGAGTGAGCTTCTCATTAATCACTGTTCCCTCTGCCTGGGATGACCCTTCCAGACTCAGTGCAAATAAATTCCAGCTCCTCCTCTTCCCTCAGGTCTCCCTTCAAAGGTGCACATGCCTCCTCGGGGAGACATTCCCTGACCATGAGTCAGCCCTCAATACCTCTGTCATTTCCAGCACACCTTCCTGTTTTCTGAGAATTCCTTAATGCTTTTGACTTCATAACCTTGAGGGAGTGACTTCTCTATGTGCCTCAGCACATTTGTGAAGTGGAAAAAACAAAGAACCAATTTTACAGGTTGTTGTGAAAATTAAGTGAGCTCCGTGCTGTGTTAAGTGTAGGCGATGGCTGTTTAATGACCCGAATAAATTGTCTTAGTTATTTGAATGTTCTCAGCCTCCCCTAGTGGAGTATAAGATCTCCGAGGGGAGGGACCCGATCTTCGTAGTCACCTAATGCTAAACCCTAGGTAGCTCTGAGCGGTGCAGGACTGGTCGGGGCGTGGCCTTCTTGGCGGGCGGCCGGCACGGGGTGGGGGCGGGGCAGGTGGGGGCGGGGCACTCACTCAGGCGCAACATGCCCTCCCCGTTGGGCTGGTCGTTCCACCATTGGCCCTCGTAGATGTCACCGTTCTTGTAGTACATGCGGCCCCACCCGCTGCGCTGGTTGCCACACCACTCACCCTCGTAATACTCCTTGGGTCCGAAAAACTGGATCCCATAGCCCTGAAAGCACGAAGGTGCCCCTGTTCACAGCGGCCCCACGGCTCAGAAAGCCCACCACCTTCCCAGGCCCCCCGCTCCAACCCTAGCCACACACCTGGGCTTCTCCCTCACTTCCTTCTTCCCCACTGCGGCCAGGTGTCTTGAAAGATCTCTATTTCTCTCTGTCCCTTGGGCGCCACCTTCATGAAGTCGGACATCACTTCTTCCCTTCTCACTGGGTCCTCCCTCTCCCGTCCCTCCAACCTCCATCCCCATGCATCCTCCATACAGCTACCGCTCACATTTGCCCTTCCCAATCTGATTTTGACCCAGAAAAATGAACACTAACACTGCACTTAGTGTCCAACCACAGAGAATCAGGGACTCCTTGCAGACCACACCCAAGGAGGTTGTTGGGTTGAGCAGCCCAAGTGTACCCCTCAAAATTCTGATATCCGGGGCGGCGCCTGTGGCTCAGCGAGTAGGGCGCCCGAAGGTGGCGGGTTCAAACCCGGCCTCAGCTGAACTGCAAAACAAAAAAATAGCTGGGTGTTGTGGCGGGCGCCTGTAGTCCCAGCTACTTGGGAGGCTGAGGCAGGAGAATCGCTTGAGCCCAGGAGTTGGAGGTTGTTGTGAGCTGTGTGATGCCACGGCACTCTACGGATGGCGATAAAGTGAGACCCCGTATCAACAAAAAAAAAAAAAAAAAAAAAAAAAAAAAATCCTGATGTCCACTGTTGCCTTGAGTAGAGTGGCCCGGTATCATCATAGCTCACAGCAACCTCAAATTCTTGGGCTCAAGGGATCCTCTAGCCTCAGCCTCTCGAGTAACTGGGACTACAGGCACTTGCCAAGATACTTGGCTAGTTTGTCTATTTTTAGTAGACAGGGTCTCACTATTGTACAGTCTGGTCTCCAACTCCTGAGCTCAAGCGATTCACCCTCCTTGGCCTCCCAGAGTGCTGGGATTATGGGCATGAACCGCCACTCTCAGCCATTCCTAGCATCTTTTGGTTTCCTTCCTATGGGAAGACTGGCCTGAATTCTCTAGGCTGGGCTTCATAACCTTCCTCTGGGCACCCTGTGAAAAATGCCTATGCCGGCACCACCATATTATATCCCAATTGTTTATTTTGGGCTTTCTTTCCCCACTGATCAATAAGCAATCTGGGGGCGGAGCCTGTGGCTCATAGAGTAGGGTGCCGGCCCCATATACCCAAGGTGGCAGGTTCAAACCCAGCCTCCGCCGACCTGCAAAAACAGAAAAATAGCCAGGCATTGTGGCGGGTGCCTGTAGTCTCAGCTACTCGGGAGGCTGAGGCAAGAGAATCGCCTAAGCCCAGGAGTTGGAAGTTGCTGTGAGCTGTGTGACGCCACAGCACTCTACTGAGCGTGAGTGAGACTGTCTCTACAAAAAAATAAAAAATAAAAATAAGCAACCTGGGAGCAGAGAACATGAATTCCTTAGCTCTACCACTTGTTAGCTGTGTGACCCTAAGCAAGGCACTTCACTGCTCTAAGCATGTCTCGTCCACAATAAAATGGAAATGATGATGATAAGTTGTAAGAGAATAGCAGTTGCTGAATTGCAATCCTGTTATAATAATGCCTCCACCCGTGGTGAGGGTGCATCTAAGTTTGTGAGAATGCCTTAAGGGAATCTGTGCCCAGTTCAAGTGTGTATGGGCCGATCACATGCTTCTGTACCTATGGCCAAGAGTGTAGTCCCTGCTCTCTCTACAGGGGTATTCTCAGAGAGGGTGCCCAGGGCAAAGAAAGACAGGAAATGAGAGGGGAAGAGGGTGGGGGAGACTTTGCCCTCACGTCTGGCTGCTTCTGGTGGCCATCGAGTTTCATGAGCTCCTCCCTGGGCCTTCTCCCTTGCTTCCTGTTTCCTGGGTTTTGTTCTGAGAAGTCTTAATTCCCCCACCCCTTCCTTCTCCCACCCACATGCAGCCTTGTCTTCCTCCCCTCAGACTACTCCCCCACTTTTCTCCCAGGCCTCTCTGACTGTTCCCTACACTCACATTCACACACTCATACACATTCTCACACACACAGAGCTGCCAGCTCCACACATGCCTTGGGGCATGCTGAGACTCACTCACAGATTTCTTATCCGCTTTCCACCAGCCCGAGTAGACTCTCCGGTACTTTCCAGTCTCTCTGTCAGGAAGGCTGAGCGTGCCATAGCCATCTCGCTTCCCAAACTTCCAGTCTCCCTCATAGATGGCTCCTTTCTTCTTCCACACCTGTGTTCCTTTCCCTGGTGACACACAGAGGGGCCAACACTGCAGACATGGCCAACCAGGGGACGGGGGCAGTGTCTGCCTGGGCCTCAGGGACACATTGAGTGCTGGGGTCTCTGAATCATCTCTAGACTCCAAGCATCCCAGAGAACCCTAAGAAAGTTCCATTTCTTTTCTCTCCCTCTGGTTTTCTTTTTTTTTTTTGAGACAGTCTCACTATGTCGCCCTCGGTAGAGTGCCACAGCGTCACAGCTCACAGCACACAGCAACCTCCAATTCTTGGGCTTAAGCAATTCTCTTGCCTCAGCCTCCCAAGTAGCTGGGACTACAGGTGCCTGCCACAATGCCTGGCTATTTTTATTTTTTGGTTGTAGTTGTCATTGTTGTTTGGCAGGCCTGTGCTACATTTGAACCCGCCAGCTCCAGTGTATGTGGTTGGTGCCCTAGCCACTGAGCTACAAGTGTCAAGCCCAAACCCTCTTGCTTTTTATTTTTTTGTAGAGACTGAGTCTCACTTTATCACCCTCTGTAGAGTGCCGTGGCGTCACACAGCTCACAGCAACCTCCAACTCCTGGGTTTAGGTGATTCTCTTGCCTCAGCCTCCTGAGTAGCTGAGACTACAGGCACCTGCCACAACGCCTGGCTATTTTTTTTCTGTTTTGCAGTTCAGCCGAGGCCGGGTTTGAACCCACCACCTTTGGTATATGGGGCCGGCATCCTACTCGATGAGCCACAGATGCCGCCCCACTCTTGCTTTTTCATCAAGGTGCCTAGAGCATTAACCTATCCCCAAATGGTGGTCAAAAGCCAGGACAGGGCAGCGCATGTGGCCCAAGGAGTAGGACGCTGGCCCCATATATGGGAGGTGGTGGGTTCAAACCTGGCCCCAGCCAAAAACTGCAAAAAAAAAAAAAAAAAAAAAAAATACAGGACAATGATAGCTGAGGTGTCTCTTGGGCAAGGAGTTGTGAAGTGGAGAGTGCAGATGAGAGACCCTTGACTTCTAAGGAATTTATTTTGGCTATGAAGACATCAGAAGAAGTCATCTCCTTTTCCCTGATGGTGATGCAGGAAGTCAGGCTTCATCACTGCTTCCAGCAACTTATCTTTCATCTTCCAGCAACAAGCTCCTTTCCTGGTTACAGAGCACATGACCACAACTGGGCCAATCAGAACCCTGTCCTGGGATTTTTTTTTTTTTGAAACAGAGTCTCACTTTTTTGCCCCCCCAGTAGAGTGCTATGGTGTCATAGCTCACAGCAACCTCAAACTCTTGACCTCAAGCAATCCTCTTGCCTCAGCCTCCCAAGTAGCTGGGACTACCAGCATGAGCCACCTCGCCCCGCCTCTATCCTGAGATTTTTAAAAACTATTGTTAGGCCAGGCGGGGTGGCTCATGCCTGTAATCCCAGCACTCTGGGAGGCTGAGGTGGGTGGATTGTCTGAGCTCAGGAGTTGAAGACCAACCTGAGCAAGAGCAAGACACCGTCTCTACTAAATAGAAAAACTAGCTGGGGGTTCTGGCAGACACCTATACTAAAAACCACTAGATTGTATAAAGTGGTGAATTTTATGTGTGAATTATATCTAAAAAAAAAAAAAATGAAAACTAGATCTGGAAGTGAAAAGGACCCCTCCCTCCTGTCGCTAAGATGCTGGCAGCCATATAGCTGTCATTCAGAGGACCACATGTAGTAGGAAAGGAAGAAGGACCACCTCAAGAGAAGCAGAAATAAGAGAAATAGTCCTGAGAGTCTTTCCTGAGGTTGGCCCCATTTGTGCCTTTCTTAGTAATTTGCTTTCAGGAGGTGGTCCATTCTGATTTGCTGAAGCTGCTGCCTCTCATCTGGTTGTCTGCAAGAGTCCTGAGTGGTCACCCTGCCTTCGCTGCGTTCACAACACAACAGCCAGAGTGAGTGTTAGAAGACACCCCCATTAGAGGACAAAGCAGGTGGATTGCCTGAGCTCAGTAATTCAAGACCAGCTCAGGAGTTCAAGACTTAGCAAAAGTCTCTAAAAAAATAAAAATAGCCAAGTGTCATGGCCAAGGGATGTAGTCCCAGCTACCTGGAAGGCTGAGGCAAAAGGATTGCTTGAGCCCAAGAGTTTGAGGTTGTTGTGAGCTATGACACCACGACATTCTACCAAGGGCGACAAAGTGAGACTCTGTCTCAAAAAAAAAAAGAAGAAGACACCAGACTGTGTCAGTCCTCTGCTCAAAAACCCTCGGGAGGCTCCAGTGGCTCAAAGGGGTAGGGCGTCAGCCCCATATGCCAGAGGTGGCGGATTCAAACCCAACCCTGGCCAAAAAATGCAAAAAAAAAAAAAACCTTCCCCGTGTCTCAGTAAAATCCAAGGTTCTCATTATGGCTTATGAGGCACTATGTGATTTGACTTCCCTCCTCTGCTGCAGCTGTTCCTTCTGCCTGCCATGCCAGTCCCTGCAAACATACATTCTCTCTCCTTCAGGTCTGCTCACTGAGGGGAACCCAACCTATTTAATTCTGCCCAGAACCCCATTACTATTTTTTTTTTTTGTGATGAAGTCTCACGTTGGCACCCTGAATAGAGCGCTGTGGCATCATAGCTCACAGCAACCTGAAACTCTTGGGTTCCAGTGATCATCTTGCCTCCACTTTTCTGTTTTTAGTAGAGATGGGGTCTCTCTCTTGCTCAGGCTGGTCTCGAACTCCTGAGTTCAAGTGATCCACCCACCTCGGCCTCCCAGAGTACTAGGATTACAGGCGTGAACCTTTTCTTTCTTTTCTTTTCTTTTCTTTTCTTTTTTTTTGAGACAGTCTCACTTTATCCCACTCAGTAGAGTGATACAACATCACAGCTCACAGCACCCTCCAACTCCTGGCCTTAGGCGATTCTCTTGCCTGAGCCTCCGAGTAGCTGGGACTATAGGCACCTGCCATAATGCCTGGCTATTTTTTTATTTTTTTTTTGAGACAGAGCCTCAAGCTGTCGCCCTGGGTAGAGAGCTGTGGCATCACAGCTCACAGCAACCTCCAACTCTTGGGCTCAAGTGATTCTCCTGCCTCTGCCTCCCAGGTAGGTAGGACTACAGGCGCCCGCCACAAAGACCGGCTATTTTTTGGTTGCAGCCATCATTGTTGTTTGGCGGGTTCGGGATGGATTCAAACCCACCAGCTGTATGTGGCTGGTGCCTTAGCCGTTTGAGCCACAGGTGCCAAGCCAGCCTGGTTATTTTTTGTTGCAGTTTGGCCAGGGCTCGAACCCACCACCCTCAGTATATGGGGCTGGCACCCTACCCCCTGAGCCACAAGCGCCAGGCATGAACCTTTTCCAAAAAGAAAAGGATTACAGGCATGAGCCACTGTGCCCGGCCCCATCTTTACTTTCTTTACCTCTAAATCTCTACAGTGTTTAGCATAGTCCCTGATATGCAGCAGGTGCTCAATAAATAGTGTGCACCAGTGTGAGTTGGGTTATTCCTAATACATATGGAATTGCAGTAGGTGCTCAATAGATACTGTGCACCAATGTGAGTTGGGTTATTCCTAATACATATGTTATTCCTAATACACATGTTTGGTGCCTACCCTGAGTGCCAGGAGGTGAAGATCTAGCAGTGACTGGGCATGGTCCCACCTTTTAAGCCATTTCCTGTTTGTCCCTGGGATAAAGGCAAAAGTCACCATGGCCCATAAGGTGCTACATGGGTGGCCCTACTGACCTGCTTGAGCATTCTCTCTCTCTCTCTCCCCTTGCTCACTCTGCTGCAGCTACATTGGCTTCTGGTCTGTTCCTTATCTTTTTTATTTTTTGAGACAGAATCTCACTTTCACCCTCAGTAGAGTGCCACGGCCTCATAGCTCACAGCAACCTCAAACTCCTGGGCTCAAGTGATCCTCTTGTCTCAGCCTCCTAAGTAGCTAGGACTACAGGCACCCACCACAATGCCTGGCTATTTTTAGAGATGGGTCTCACTCTTGCTCTGGCTGGTTTCAAATCTGTGAGCTTAGGCAATCCACCTACCTCAGCCTCCCAGAATGCTGGAATTACTCAGCTGGATTACCTGGTGGTGTGAGCCACTGTATCCAGCTGGTCTGTTTCTTGATCAAACCCTGCTCCCAGAAGACGTGCCCCTCTCCCCTTTACCTCCAGATGCCACACTTTCAGCCCTTGACTTTGAGTCAGCTATGCCCTCTTTCTGAGCCCCTGGTGCCTCCTCTGTAACACGAGAATGTCCCTTAATTGTGCAGGTTCTCTGTAAGCCTGGAAGCTCCCGGAGGGTTGGCATTATGCCAGATGCCCATAAAGGGCCTGACCTAAACCAGGAGCTCAGTAAGTATCTATGGAGTAAATGACCAAGCAGTTTGGGGACCCACCAGGCTACCCTGTCCCCACTCTGTGTGACACTTCTCTTGATGGCTTCGGATCTGCTCAAACCACAGCAATTCACTTCATCCTGGTCAAAGGAAGTCTTGAAGAAAGGGGCCCGGATTCTCCAAAAGGTCTGGTGCAACACCTGCAGGTCTGAGGGGAGGCTGGACTCACCTGACAGAAGGATCACAGGGCCATGCCAGCCCAGTGTCCTGCAACAGCTGGGGAAGCCAAGATCCAGAGAATGGGATGTGATTTACCTGAAGTCTCCCAACTACGCAATGCTAGAGCCGGGTTCAAAATTTCAGTGTCCTCACTCCTAGTCCAGGGCTCTGTCCACCCCACAAGGACTGAACAACACAGTCAGGCATCGTTAACTGCACACAGAGTTCAGTGCAGCTGCACAAAATCTCGCCTTTAAGTAAATGCTGAGGATTTTGTCCTGCATACTGGGTGAGGTCAGCTTTGGGGGGCATCTTTGACAAAGAAGGCTTTGAGTAGTGATCTCAGCCACACTCATCCCTTACAGAACATTCTAGGACTTCCCCTTCTGCACAGACCCTGGGCTACACACTTGATAGATATTGTCTCTTATCTTTACAAGTGACTATTATTCCCATTTTACAGATGGGGAAGCTGAGTCTCTAAGTGGTGTAGTGACTCACTCCAGGTCATGGTTGGTAGAACCAGCATTCTGACTGAGGATTACGGACCTCAAAGTATTTAACCCAAGGAAAAAGGAGAGCACAGAATCTGGAATCCCAAGACTACAGTGAGCAGCCATGCCATGTTTTGGAATAAAAATCTATCCTCCTATCCCATCAGGGTTTAGTATCACCAAGACCTCCCTGGTGATCAGATCCGGAGTCCAACCCAGTTAGTGTGGGGGACCCCATTCTGGGGACAGTAGAAGAGGGGCCTCCCTCACTGCTCAGACACTGTGCTCAGCCCTCTGCAGGGCACGAGGGCTGCAGCTGCAGTGCACAAGCTGAGTTGCAAGCTGGTTTCTGGGGGGCTACTCTTCCTTTTTTTTTTGAGACAGAGCCTCAAGCTGTCACCCTGGATAGAGTGCAGTGGCATCACAGCTCACAGCAACCTCCAATTCCTGGGCTCAAGCGAGTCTCTTGCCTCCGCCTCCCAAGTAGCCGGGACTACAGGTGCCCACCACAACGCCCCGCCATCCTTTGGTTGTAGCCATCATTGTTGTTTGGCGGGCCCGGGCTGGCTTCAAACCTGCCAGCTCAGGTGTACGTGGCTGGTGCCTTAGCCCGCTGAGCCACAGGCGCTGAGCTGGGACTACTCTATCTTCCTGCCAGCCAGACCCATGCTCAGCTTGGATCTTAGATGGTAGCTTGGGTCCCTACAGCTGCAGCTGCTTCTTAAGATCCCTCCCTCCTGGTCCCAAGACCTTGCTTAGTTGAAGTCAAGGTTGAGTATGGTTTAGAGCTCGAGCCTGTGGAGTAGTCTGAGCCAGCACTCCCCCTGCCCCTGGTGGGGAGGACAGGGGATCACTACTCAAAATCTTCCTTGTCCATGTAGGGAGCTCTACACTCTGCTTTCTTTTGTTGTTGTTTTTGAGACAGGGTCTCACTCTGTCACCCTGGCTATAGTGTAGTGGCATCATCATAGTTCACTGTAGCCTCTAACTGCTGGGTTCAGGCAATCCTACTGCCTCAGCTTTCCAAGTAGCTGGGAGTATAGGAGACCACCACAACATCCAGCTAATTTTTCTATTTTTAATAGAGATGGGGCTTGCTCTTGCTCAAACTGGTCTCGAACTCCTGACCTCAAGTGATCTTCCCGCCTCAGCCTCCCAAAAGTGCTGGGATTACAGGCCTGCACTGTGCTCTCTTGGCCCAGATTGCCACCCTGGCTGCCCGAGCCCGTGAAGGTCCTTGCTCACCATGTTTCATGTTGTCCATCCACTCGCCCACATAGTGGTCACCATTGACAGCATACACCTGGTGCCTCAGTCCATTCTTCTGGGCTTTCTGGTCCCACTCCTTCCACAGGTGCTCTGACTTTTTGGGGCACTTGGAGATTGGCATGTGGCTGCTTCTGCAGGGCCAAAGGGTGCTGGCAAGCGGTTAGGGACATCAGGGGCTCAGTATACCCCGTGTACTGCCCAGAATCTTGAGCTCAAGGGGGGTGAGTCATGTGTGTTCTGAGATCCCAGGGCAGGTGAGCAGCCCTGGGTAGGGGTCCTTTATAGCTGGACTGACCCTTGGCTGTGCCCTCCCTTATCTCTCCTCAGGCTCTTCTGGGGGGGTTCTGATGGCACAATCACTTGGAAGCCCAGGGAGACCAATAGAGCAGGAGCGTTTATGATGGCAGCAGGGAGAAGCTGCCCTTAGGGAGGGGGTATTTAATAACCAGTATGACCAATGAAGTGGGTGCTGGCCCTGAGGCTGGAATAGCCCCCGAAGGAGGTGGGGAGGGCAGGGCAGTGGATAGCACTAGGGTCTACTCCAGGGGAGCAAGAGGGTGTCTGTCCGACAGTGTTTACTGCATAGCATGCAGGGATGCCCCCAGCTCAGCACTCAGCGCATTGGTCCTGCCTTATCTGTTTGGTGGATGGGACAGTGGCAAAGCCCAGGGGCTGGCTTTGCAGGGGGGAATGCAAGTTGTTGGGAAAGCCCATCAATAAAACATACTGCATCTAGAGTGACTAACTATCCTGGTTTGCTAGGACTAGGGATTTCCTAACTAGACTGGGATTTCCTGGGACTTCAGACTTACAGTGCTAAAACTGAGGCAATCCCAGGCATACTAGGATTGTTGGCCACCCTTCTGCCTCTGACTTCTCACCTCTGCCTGAGCACACTGCCCACCCCCACCCCCAATCACCTGGTTGGTTTTTTCTAGCAGACATGGCTCTCTTTCTAGTTCTGCCTGGTACAGTTGCAGAGAGACTTTGGGTGGTCCAGAGCCTCTCTCTAGTCTGGGAGCCCCTGTCTGTTCTCCACACATCTCCAGGATCTCTAGCTCAGCTACTTGTGTTTGTCTGTCTGTCTCCATGGGACTTGTGCAGGATGATAAGATGATCTTCTCCAAATCTTTTGTACCCCTGCTCCCTATCAGCAAACATTATCTATCTTCATGGGTTCTGGGGACTGCACACTCACACACACACAATGGCAGCGCTAGTGTCAGATACTCAGCTGGCAGCCAGCATAGGTACTGATCGATCAGGATGAGCTCAAAGATTAGCTAGTTCCTACAAGCCATGGTGTCCCAGGCATCCACCCACCTGGGGCCAGGCTCATGGCTGCATTTGCAGCAGTCCTTAACCAATGCATCAGAGTGTTTCAAAATCCACCTAGATGGCACCTTCTCCTTCTGGGAATGCCTGGGATTGGAACCTGTTGGTCGCTCTGCCCTCCACCCTGAAGAGAAGGAACTCTGAGTGTCAGGGGCTGTGCCTTCTCTTTTTGTCTCTCACCACTTACAGTGCCTGGCACGTAATAGGCCCTTAGCCAAGAAGAGCCAAACGGGGTCTGACCTCACCCTTTTCTCTTTTTCTCTTCCTTCGCCCCTCCTCCTTCTGCTGTTCACCCCTCTCCATATCATAACCTAGACATGGGGTGGGGGTGTCATTGTTCCATCCTCTGGATTGAAAGACTATTCCCCCAAGGGTTAAATGCTGGCTACAATGGGAGCAGAGGGCCCCTCCAGGAATCTGAACAGGTCTTGGGGCCTGTGCCATACTGGTTGTTATATATTTTCACAATCATGCCTGAGAATAGGGAAAATCATTCCAGGCAAAGAAAACACTAGAACAAATGCTAGGAGGGGCAAAACAGTCTCGGGTTCTACATTTTATGTTGTTGAGTTTTTTTCCCTCCTATTTCCAAGTACCATCAATGCTATTATTAATCTTCATATTTAAATTAACTCACTGTAAAAAAAATCAATACATATATCAAAAAAATATAAATAGAAAACCAGTTACCAGGTACCTTCAGGCAAAGGTAACTGGAAAAATAAAAACACTGAAAAGAACCAACTTAAGTCTTAGAGAGATGACTTGCAGTTGGCTGAACTCCAAGGTCTCTGTTAAAAACGGAGTCTAGCACACGTTAAGAGGTGTTGATGGCATGTTAGCCCCAAACTGGCACTTTCTTTTCCGCTTACTCAGGTTTGTAAGAAAACTTAGATTCTGATAACTTTGTTTTTCTTTCTTTCTTTCTTTTTTTTTTTTTTTTGTAGAGACAGAGTCTTACTTTATCACCCTCCGTAGAGTGCCCTGGCATCACACAGCTCACAGCAACCTCCAACTCCTGGGCTTAGGCGATTCTCTTGCCTCAGCCTCCCGAGTAGCTGGGACTACAGGCGCCCGCCACAACGCCCAGATAGTTTTCTGTTTTGCAGTTCTGCTGAGGCCGGGTTAGAACCCGCCACCTTCGGTATATGGGGCCGGCGCCCTACTCGCTGAGCCACAGGCGTCGCCCACTGATAACTTTGTTTTGATGTCCTGAGTATTACTTAATGTTCATCAGGATAACATAAAATTATCTTCCATCCCACACATTGGGGAAAATAGCTTTTACTTGAGAGGAGGTTGTGTTCTTAATACAAGAGCTGCTAAAAGGAAACAAAAGTCTTTCAATGCATTGCCGTACGGGACCCTGCGGAGGTTGTATTTTTTTTTTTTTTTTTTTGTAGAGACCGGCGCCCTACTCGATGAGCCACAGGCGCCGCCCATGCCTAGGTTGTATTGATGCTAAATAACAAGGACCACAATGGAAAGTGGAGGGCAGTGGGGCCCAGGCATCTGGGGGTCAGTTCCGAGTCCCGGCTCTGCGCTACCCGCGCCCCATCATGTGCGCTCACCTGAGGGTCGCAGCCTCCAGCCCGCAGCTCCAGCCAGCAGCACGCCCAGCGTCTGGCCCGGCCGTGGTCACTATGGCAACGCGCAGCTCCAGCAGAGCGACTTGGCAGCGCCCGCCCCTTCCTCCCCAGACACAGTAGCCACGAAACTTGAAGGACGAACCCTAACTACGCTGAGTTTTAGCCTTGAGACAGTCAGCTCTAGAGACCTTCCGCCCCTTAATGATGCATGCGTACCTTCCACAAGTCGGCTTAAGTCACTTCTTGGTTTACACTCTCCGAGGGCTCCCGTTGTTAACAGGATAAACAAACTCCACAGTTCTTCAGGTGGCCTTCGAGGTTCTGCCTGAGTTGCCTGCCCGCACCCCTTTCCTCGCTGACCGTGCCCCCTGCTCCTGGCACCCTGTCTCTGCTGCAGCCACACACCCGCTTCCTTCCTGATTCTGGAAAATGGGCATGTTCCTGCCTCAGGCCGTTACCTCTTCTTGGCGTGGTGCCAGGACATCTGTTCCTTCAAAAGCCGCCTGGGTCATTCCCCTCACCTCCCCATCAACTTCTGGGTGAGGAGTTCTTTGAATCACCCTATTTAAAATTGAAATCTCAATATAAACTTGCCAACCCTCATTACTGTTTTATATTGTTTACCATTTAGTGCAAACATACACACATGTATTTATTGTCAATTTGAAGACGTTTTTTCTTCCAATTTCTGTTTTCAGTAAAAATGCTCAAAACACATTAAAAAACATAACTACAATGAACACTTGTTACCACCTCTGCCTGTGTTTAACAATTATTGGCATTTTGCCATATTTGAAAACAGAGCTAAGTTGTGTTTTTTCATTACTATCTCCATAGGATATAGAAGTATGCCAGATATGTAGTAGATGCTTAACAAATACTTGTCAAATGAGGCCAGGTATGATGGCTAATGCCTGTAATCCCAGCATATTGGGAGGGTCATTTGAGGCCACGAGTTGTTGATCTACCCGAGCAACATAGTGAGAATCTAACTCTGGATTTGGTGGTGCATGCCTGTTGTCCCAGCTACTCAGGAGGCTGAGGCAGGAGGATCACTTGAGCACAGGAATTTGAGGCTTCAGTGACCTATGATCATGTTATCGCACTTCTACCTGGGTGACAGAGTTAGACCTTGTCTCTAAAACAATAAATATTTGTCAAATAAATAAATGACATGTTTTCAGGGTCTCCTGCTCCAGGAGTTTGTGGTTGTCAGGTTAAAGACTCCTAGAGAGGGTGGCGCCTGTGGCTCAGCGAGTAGGGCGCTGGCCCCATATTCCAAAGGTGGCAGGTTCAAACCCAGCCTTGGAGGAACTGCAGAACAAACAAACAAAAATAGCCAGGCGTTGTGGCAGGCGCCTGTCATCCCAGATACTCAGGAGGCTGAGGCAAGAGAATCGCCTAAGCCCAGGAGTTGGAGATTGCTGTCAGCTGTGTGATGCCACAGCACTCCATCTAGGGCGATAAAGTGAGACTCTGTCTCTACAAAAAAAAAAAAAAAAAAGACTCCTAGAGAGGACCCAGAATCTCTAAACATGATGCTGAAATAGTAATCTGACCACGAGTATCCAGCTGCTTGCTAACCTGAGCACAAGGGGCTGTGTCCTTATGGAGAGAAGACGTGGGCTAGAAACATCTCTGAGAGGAGCTACATTTTCCTGGGGTGGAGGTCCCCCTGCCGTGCCCAGTGGCACTGCTTTGCCCCAGACCGTGTTCTGTCTGTGCTTTCCCAGGCTGCAGCCCCAGTGTGGAGCACAGGGCCTGGCACACACTGGGAAGAATGGTTAAGTGTTCTGGTCATCAGCTCCTTTGTTTTCAGATCCATTCTTTGTCCTTCTCCTGCTTGCTCTGCTCTGTATGGCAGGGGACTGCTTCCTACTGGCTTCAGCTTCTTGTCTCAGGCTAACTGGGGAAGGTAACTTGAGACTGGGTGTAGCCAGCACTGTTGGTGCCCACCTAGATCCTCCAGAAAGATTATATCAATTCTATCAATAGAATAGAAGAATATTTGATTTTTCCCTACTTTACCCTTTGCCCACATTGGCTATTATTATTTTACAAGCATTTTACCACTCGTTTTTTTTTTTTGAGACAAAGCCTCAAGCTGTCACCCTGGATAGAGTGCTGTGGCATCATAGCTCACAGCAACCTCCTGGGCTCGAGCGCGAGTCTCCTGCCTCCGTCTCCCAAGTAGCTGGGACTACAGGCGTCCGCCACAACGCCTGGCCATT
>CAUYRH010088666.1:0-14147 GCA_963574655.1 Perodicticus potto
GCCTGTAGTCCTAGCTACTTGGGAGGCAGAGGCAGGAGACTCGCTTGAGCCCAGGAATTGGAGGTTGCTGTGAGCTGTGATGCCACGGCACTCTATCCAGGGTGACAGCTTGAGGCTCTGTCTCAAAAAAAAAAAAAAAAAAAAAAAACACTGTGTGCTATACACTATTTTCAGAGATTATTTTTTAATAGAATAGTATTACATTCTGCTGACTTCAGAAACAAACCCTTGTGTATATAGGTTATAGGTTTTTCAAGATTGTAACTTTTCTATACATGGCATTGTTGAATAAATATAAATATAGAACACTGAATGATATTTCAATTTTGCAATGTAAAGAAATCACATAAGGTCAAAGAAATGCAAATTAAATATAATTCTGAAATTTAAAGATTTAAAAGTAAAATGATCATTTCTGAGTATTTTGGTTTTAATTTGCATTTTTGTTTTGCATTTGTATTTTTAAAAAGCACTGTTACATTTACATTAACTCTTAAATACCTAAGATATCTTACCTTTCAGGTGTTCTAGTCTTATATTTCTAAGTTTCAGCACTTCATCTGTAATCTTCTGAATTAGGAAGTTCTGTGTTTTTTCTCGCCGAATAGATTCAACAAGGGTGTCTAGTCCTTTGGGGTTTTCTTGTAAGTAGTCTAATAATTTTCCAGCCCTTTTTCTACTTGACGTTCGGCAAGAAATTTCTTCAGTGTCTTCTCTGCTGAGTATTTTTTTTGCACGCAGATGATCAAAATGTCTCTCAGCTATGAGTTTCTCACATAAGTACACCCTCAAATTTTCTAAAGCCTAAAAGAAATAAAATATGCTTCAATGTTGGTTTTTAACACCTAAGAAAATCACATAGGTGACTGATTATTAGTTAGAAATCTGGATGATCTGATTATTAGGCAATGTTTGAAAGTCAGGCGCTCAGGCCCTCTAAAATGCATGCTAGTTGAGACAAAGGTCCAGGGAGACACAAGTAAATCTCAGACATTCCTCAGGGCTCTTATTTAACATTCACAAATAAAAACCAAGACCAGGCTCTTTGTAAGGAGGAGGTCAGCTGAATCTAGAGGACTTGAATTCTTAGAAATTAGGCCTGCTGAGGGCCACCTTCAGTGAAGATGAGTGCAAAGACTACTATACATTTGAGGTACCATTTAGCAAGAAATTCACGACTAGGGAGGATAACTTCAGAGTTCTCACAGTTTATAACATTCTCATCTTTGTTATGATTCCATCTCCCTAAAGTAAAACTTAAAAACCAAAAACAAGACACCTGAAATAGGACCCTTCTGGGGTCAGTTGGAAAGACTGCTCTAACTCAGTGAATCAGTCTTTATGGAAGGAAGACAGAAGAGTATGGAGGGAGAAAAACCAGAGGGAACAGCGAGTGTTCGAAAAATTTCAGAAATTAAGAGAAAAGAGACCACAGAAAATAAGCCTAGACCTGAGAAGTGTCTAAGGGGTTTAGTTAGTAGAAAACTCATATTTGTCTCAATAAATGACATTAATGATTTGATGCCAGTAACTATATTTTAGCTCCTCTATGTACTAGATACGTGATCAGATAAGTTAATTAACTCCCCTGTGCTTGTTTCCTCATCTGACTGTTATAATTAATGAATTAATACATGCAAAGTGCTTAGAAAAGTGCCGGTACTAAGTAAATGATCAATACATTCTAAGAGGGTACATGTCGGATTTATTAGTATAGAGTATAAATGTCTTAATACAGTAAGTAAATGAGATGAGGTATATATTAACCAGTGTGATGTGAGCATTCCTAATTCTATATGAAATCAGCACATTGTACCCCATAAAAGCATTAATGTATACATGATTTATGTGTTTCTGATTTAATAAAAATAAAAAAAAAAATAAATAAAACTGCAGTTCACTCATCCACCAAAATAAAAAAAAAAACACATTCTAAGAATGACAAAATTAAAGACAATGGAAGAGTAAGCTAGCTAAAGAGTTCGGTGGTTCTCGGTCTACTCAACTCCCACATTCATTTATTTATTCGCACAACATTTCACACACATCTGCCAAGTGCTGAGCACTGAGTATGCAAAGATAAATATGATCCCTATATGCAGAGGGATCATGGCTTAGCTAGGGAATAGATATCATACACAATAATTGTAAAACAATGTGATATGGCCCAGAAAAAAAAGAGTACATAGGTCTAGTGCTGGGGAAGCACGGAGGGAGTAACTAACTCTACCCCCAGGACTTGGGAGAGTTACAGAAGCATGAAAGTATGCAGTGGGGGGGAAATATGAGAAGTCTCAGGTAGGTAGAACACAGGCTGCATGTGACAGGGTGGTGAGAAATGAAATTGGGAAGGAAAATAGGCTGGATCATAGAAGACTACCTCTAAAATGCTAAGGAACACACTTTCCTGAGGCCAAAAAGAAGAGTCATCAAAGGTTTATAAATAAAAGGCAATAAGAAAGCTTTGCAGAGGACTGGGGGATGCCAAAACTGGGGTAGGAGATCAATTAGAAGACTGCTACAATTACCTTACATAAGATACGTTGAGTGTATAAATTTAAGCTCTGGGTATCAAGAGAGAGATGCAATTTAAAGATTTAGAAAAAGAACTCCAAAAAAACCTCATCATTAGTTATCATTTTACCACCTACATGTTGATGATCACCAATTTACGTCTGTGATTAAGATTTCAACTGGATGATTCAAGGTATTTCAAATTCAACATGCCCCAAACCAAGTTTTCTTCTCTCCCCCTTTTCCTTTGATATTCTCAACTTATTTGGAAGTACCACGATCCACCCAACCCATGCTATAATATAAAACTGAGAATTCATCTTTGACTCTTCCTCTCTTCCACTCAGCACATCTGATCACCCACCACCAAGTCCTGCCAATCTACCTCTTAAGATATCTAATTTGTACTTTCTCTTCATCTCTATTAGCAATACCCTAGTTCAGCCCTTATGTCTCACACGGACCATTAACCACATAAACCTAGATATATTTAACTACTTCTTTCTTCCTCAAATTTCTCCACCACCACACTAGATCTATCCATCTAGATCTTCCAATTTTTCAAGAGAAAATGAAAATCTGGGCTCGGCGCTTGTGGCTCAACGGGCTAAGGCATCAGCCACGTACACCTGAGCTGGCGGGTTCGAATCCAGCCCAGGCCCGCCAAACAACAATGACGGCTGCAACCAAAAAATGGCCAGGCATTGTGGCGGGTGCCTGTAATCTCAGCGACTTGGGAGGCGAAGGCAAGAGACTCGCTTGAGCCCAGGAATTGGAGGTTGCTGTGAGCTGTGATGCCACAGCACTCTATCCAGGGTGACAGCTTGAGGCTCTGCCTCAAAAAAAAAAAAAAAAAAAAAAAAAGAAAATGAAAATCTGTTATGTTAGGTGAATTCTAATGCTGAAATGTCACTAGTTAATTCAAAAAAAAATTTTAAACTCTGTGTTCTGTTCCTAACATAAAGGATAATATTCCTCAGCTATGGCAAAATAGTAAAGATGGCAAGAGCACGTCTCTAGAATTTAGACCTATCTCAGTTCAAATGTTGAATTTGCCATATATTCCTGTAAATCTGGAGCAAGTTACTTCAGCACTGTAAGCTTCAGGTTATCGATAAAATAATTAAAACCTTAACTCCAAGGACATATGGGAGGGTTAAATGGGGTAGTGTATATGAAAGTTTGGTGCAGTCTCTGATACATAGTAACTGCTCAATAAATAATCTTAATTATGGCAGACACTGGTTCTTGATAATATAGGTCCTGCCTCTCCAGCTTAAAATATCACTAACTCTGTCCTGGAAATTTATGCTGTCTTAAACTGCTGTCTGCGACTTCACATTTCTTTATGTTGTTACCTTTGTCTTGTCTCTTCTCATACCCTAATCCTCTATTCATCCTTTAAGGCTCAGGTCAGTGGTTATCTCCTTTGGAAAGTTTTACCTAAACTCCCCAGAATGAGTTAAGTACCCCTCTCCTGTCCCTTTAGCACCCTACGTATACATTTGACCTATTTACTAGGACTTCACCTCATCTCCCAATCCATTCCAGACATTTCCACTCTGCCCTACCACACTTCTCAGGGTCACCGATGACTTCCTTGTTACCACTTTTAGTCTTCATCTACTTGACATGTCCGCAACACAAACACAGTTGCCCACTCTGTCCCTGAAATATTCTTCTTGTCTTTTATCAGTATCACATTCTCATTTTCTTCTCATCTCTTTGGAAGGCCAAGACTGGAGGATTGCTTGAGGTTAGGCGTTTGAGACCTGGGCAAGAGTAGACCCCTGTCTCTATAAAAACTAAAATAATTAGGTGGCTGTGGTGGCGAGTCCCTGTAGTCCCAGCTATAGGAGAGGTTGAGGCAGCAGGATCCCTTGAGCCCAGGACTTTGAGGATGAAGTGACCTGTGATGACACTGACTCTAGCTGACAGAGCAAGACCTTTTGTCAAAGAAACAACAAAACCCACTTCTCTTTAAAGGTTTTAAAACTCCTCTTCTAGCTCTCAAATTCCTAGATGAAATCATTCAATCTTACACTTACATTTCCAGCTCAGACCTCTCTTTTGATACTGAGAGTTGGCAGATCTAATAGCTGATTTGACATTTTCACTTACTAATCTGATTCCATTCTTTTCCTCAACTCCCACATTTAATCCATCACCAAATCCTATCATTTCTATTTCAAAAATGCATCTGGAATTCTCCTGCTCCATCCATCTCCACTGCCTTCACCTTGATCCAAATCACCATGATTTTTCATCTATATGAATTCCAGAGTCTCCTCACTGGTTTTCTTGCTTTTTCCCTGTTCTCCGTTGACCACAGAATAAGCAGAGAGATCTTCAAAAAACAACATAATTTTTCAACAAGAGGGTAACAAACAAACAAACAACCCTAAACCCAAACACTCCACTACCATCTACAAGGCCCTTCATGAACTGGCTGTAGCCCAACTTCACTTAAGGTTACCCTCTGCCTGCTTCCAATTTCCTCACGTCACCAAGGTCTTGCCTGTTTTAAGTCCTTGGGAAATTCTGTCCTGCCCAGAATGCTCTTCCCTCAGTTGTCATCTCTTTCAGGAATCAGTTTAAATGTAACCTCCCCTGGTCATTCTGTCTTTTAGTAGGCTTCCCTGGTTATTGTCTTAGCATCATTTGTTGCCTACACAGTACTTACCCTAATAGTTGACTGCACACTTGTTTTTAATTATAATGACCTATATTTGAAGCAGGCAGGAACCCGGAATGTTCTGTTCAATGCTGTATATCCTGTACTTAACCAGAGCATCAAGTAGATAGTATTTTGGATGAATGCAAAATTCATTGCATTTAGTTTGTGATTTAAAATTATCATTTATGCCTGCCCCCCACCCAAATAAATTAAGCTATTTTCAAATTAGAATTGTCTTAATTTTAGAACTATCTACAATATCAGCCTCGAGTAGCATGTAATCATGTAATCAATACGTATTAAACTGAACTAAATTCAACCAAGCAGGAGGAGATAGTGAAGACGTGGGCGTTCTCAGGAGTCAGAGAATATGTCAGGAGAAGCAAGTGCTTTGGGGGAAAGACTGGCCAGGTAAGGAACATATTGGTCATAAAGCAGCTTTCCTGTAGACATTTGGAAATAAGGGCCTAGATTTGAGACAGAAGGAAGTCCAAATATGTGGATAATTTTAAAACTGTCTAAGATCATAAAACATTTTGAAAACATCATGGAGAAATCTCTAAGATAAAAAGCATGCACACAATTTTTCATAGACCCTCTGAAACCCATCCACAGTTTCTTCAAGGTTATGAATCTGATACAAGTGTAAACTAAAACCTTGAAGATGGATAACCTCAATGAATCATAAAATAAAATAAATGAATAAACGAAAAATAAAAGCCTGGAAGCCACTCTTCACATCTGTATTTGTGTTCAGGTCTTATTCTTTCCACTTGTAATTTCTGAGATCCTGTTTCATCAGCTGCAAAATGGGAAAGACAATTATCTCCTATAGAGGTTGCTGTAAAGATTAAGTACAATGTAAACTGTATGACACAGTATCTGAAATACAAGAAGCATGGCTCTCATCTTAAATAAGACAACACTTATTTATTCTATAGTAGTTATCAATGTTCCTGTCTTATCTCAACCAGAATGCAAAGCAGGTCCAGATCTTCATTTTTTTTTTTTTTTTTTTTTGAGACAGAGTCTTACTATGTTGCCCTCGGTAGAGTACTGTGGCGTCACAGCTCACAGCAACCTCAAACTCTTGGGCTCAAGAGAGTCTCTTGCCTCAGCCTCCTGAGTAGCTGGGACTACAGGCGCCCACCACAACACCTGGCAATTTTTTGGTTGCAGTTGTCGTTGTTCAGCAGGCCCAGGCCAGGCTGGAACCCTTCAGCCTCAGTGTATATGGAGGGCGCCGAGCCAGATCTTCATTTTTTTGTATCTTTCCAGGCCCAAGGACAGTACATTCCATATACTAAGTGCTCCAAAGATCTGTATTGAATGAGGAAACTAAGTCCCAGTCATATCCAGTACCTTCTGCTGGTGAGTCATACCAATTGAAACTACAAGTACAATGTCATAAACTTTAAAGGGGACGGAAGAGGAAGGGATTTAGAATGGATATGTGGGGCGCCGGCCACATACACTGAGGCTGGCGGGTTCAAATTGGGCCTGGGCCTGCTAAACAATGACAACTGCAACAAAAAAATTGCCCGTAGTGGTGGTGAGTGCCTGTTGTCCCAGCTACTTGGGAGGCTGAGGCCAGAGAACAGCTTAAGCGCAAGAGTTTGAGGTTGCTGTGAGAAGTGACGCCACAGCACTCTACCAAGGGCAACAGTGAGACCCTGTCTCCAAAAAAAAAAAAAAGGAAAAAAAAAAAAAGAATGGATATTTTAAAAGTTGCTGTCTGGCCCAGTTCACAAAAATGATTTAGTATGAGTATTGTGCTGTTAAGTAAGAATACACTTTTATGTTGAGTTCTAGTTTTTAATTTGAATTAACATGAAGTATTTTAGTGGTATTCATATAGGTCTCATTTGGCAAAACAACTAAAAGGAAAGAAAAAAGAAATGTACCTCAGTAAAGTCATTCTTGACAAATTACTATTAAGACTTGGGCAGTTCTGCACCATCCAAGCAAAAGAGCATAATTTAGTTACTGCATATTTTTTAACGTTTACCTGTAAATTAATTCTCAGCCACTTGCATTCATCCCCTCCGCCCTATTTAAATATGTGGGCGTTTGCTTACTAGGGGAATTCCAGGTTGTGCTTTCAGCTGTTTAGCTTTCCCCAGCCCCCTTTGCAAAAGAGTTTCACGTTTTTGCTCCACTGCATGTGATCCTTTTGCTCTGGACTCAAACAGCCTAGGCAGCCGGTCTCAAGGAAGGATCTCAGCGGCCAGATCCTTAACAAAGCAGCTCCAAGAGCGCAGGTGGGAAATCGCGACAGGAATGGGGAGGGATGGGTTAGAAGCTGACCGCGAAGAAACGACGCCCTGCGTTTACAGATTTAAAAACACAGATTAAAGGCCACTGGAGAATCCCGTCCACCACAGTTCCTCGGGTGCAGGACGTGCCGCGGACCTTCAGCTCCTCGGACACCGACTCCGGGTTTCCGCTTTCCTCCCGGGTGGGGCTGCGGCCCGCCCCCGCCCCCGCCCCCGCCCCCGCCCGGCCCTCGGCGGCGCCGGAGCAAGGTCGCGCTACTCACGTCCTTCTTCACTTCGGTTAGGTCCTCCTCGGTGAGGGACGGCACGGTGGGCTCCATGGTGGAGGCGGGAGACGGCGCTTCTTCCGGGTCCGAGAGCTTGGGCTGCGCCGCCCCGCCCAACCCGGGGCTTCAGCCTCCGGGGAAGGGGGAAGAAGGAGTGGAGGCGGAGCAGGTCGTGAGGAAGGCAGCAGCCCCTTCGAACCCAGAGGGGCTCCGGGGTCAAACCGTAGCGCTTCCGGCTCCGCCTTTGGGGCCACGGCGCTGCTACTCTACCGTCGCTCCGCAGAGACCCACTCCTTCCCTCTCCTAGAGGCTCAGGCGCAGGCGCCGCATGTCGGAGAGGCGGGTCGGTCGGCAGAGCCCGCCCCATCCCTGCGGCAGCCAATCGGTGTTAGCCTGCGGGCGTCACCTCAAGCCACGCCTCCGCAGGTGGTAGGCGAGTGGCGGTGGGTTGGTCTCCCCATAAGGAGTCATTTCCGCCGGTGCGGCCAGCCTACGACACTGGCATGGCTAACTGCTCGCTTTTGCCACAGTATGGCTGGATTCGTCAGTACCTTGGGGGTCCCTCTCTTTCTCCCAGACCTTCCCCTACAATTTTCTGTTGCTGTATTTTTCCACTCAAGTTTTTAAGTTACAGTTTTGGTGATACACAAATAGCCTAACTACAACATTAAACAACCCTGTTCATCATAAAATTATAATTTTCCTCTTTATTTAATCTATGTAATGGAAATATGCTTACCTCTAAGGGCTGCTGAAATTATACATAAAGTTCTCAGTGGTACTTGGCACACTGTACACACATTTATTGTTGTATTTTATTACTCAAACATTTATTGAGTTCTTATTAATATTATCTTTTGCTGTAAGAGTTATCCATTTTATTGGAGGAGACTAATGAACATACAACTATTCCCAGACCATATTCTAACTAATAGCAGTGTATACAAAGCGCCTGATAAGTGTGGATGAGAAGCTCCAGGTAGAGTCCAGGTCCCAACAATGTTTGGAGAACATGCCAAATAAACTAGGTGGTATTTGAAGCTATAGGCTGATAGGGCCAAATGTAGGGACCTGCCCAAATAGAATGTCCAGTCCAAGAAGGAATGAATGCACCAATCCCTAGCCCTCTGAATTTTTATATTTCCATCCCACCTGAACCCATGTGCTGACTCCTTTCTCCAACTCAGTTTGCTAGCACCCAAGTGGAATAAAGGCCGTGTTGCCCTCACATAACCTGGACTCTGATTCCTTTCGTGTCTCTGACTAATCTCTCATTTTCGGTCCTCTGGTAGGGTAGATAAAAATGGCAAGAGGACCAAGGACAAGCTTGGGAACCCCAACATTTAAGGAAAGGGAAAGCAGAAGAATTAGGGGGGAAAAAGTTCCTAAAACCACACCAATACAGTTTCGATCACAGCATAGGTAGGGTTTCCGATTTTTATATTAACATTCTCACGTCTTTTTCCACACTGATAAACAGTACAAGTACAGTTTTTTCTGATTGCTTAATTTTCCATCATCTTGACATAACCTGATGTTAGTAACTGCATTCGTTCATGTAACATGTATTTATTGAATGTCACTTGTATGCCAAATACTGTCCTATGTGCTGGAGAAACAGCTGTGAACAAAACAAATAAAAATCACTTTCTTCATGGAATTTATATCTAGTGTATGTGTATTTAGGACAGGGGAAGTAGACATTGGAAAATTTTTATGTAAGCTGTTTAGCATATTGCAATATGATAAATGCTAAGAGAAAAAAGAAAGAAAACAGGGATGCAGTATAAGCTTGTTTGGAGTGGTAAGATCTAAAATAGGGTGGTCAGTAAAGATTTCCCTGAGGAGAGGGATTTGACCTACTGCTTAAAGGCAGTGAGGAAGAGAGAGGTGCAGGCTTATAGAGGAAGAGGATTCTGAGCACAGCAAACAGCCAACACAGCTCCAGTGAGACAGGGAAGGAGGTGAACTCTTTGTCTGGCACCCTAACGGTTTACTCTAACTTTGCTCTGAGTCATATGGGTTTACTCTTGAGTCAGATGGGAAGCCACTGGAGGGTTCTGAGCACAGGAGTGACATGATGCGATTTATGATTTGAAAAGGAGCACTTTCACTGTTGTGCTAAGGGGAAGGAAGGTGAGAGAGGAGAGACCAGCCAGAACGTTCTTGCTGTAACCCAGTTCCCAGGAAATAGTGGTTTAGGCCAAGGTGGTAGCACCACTTCTCTCTTTGAAGAGAAGAGGGGACTGTGTGGGGTGGAGAACCTGCAGCCTTATAGGCACATATGGTCTTCTAGGTCCTTAAGTGCAGCCTTTTGACTGAATCCAAATTTTACAGAACAAATCCTTTTATTTAAATGGGTTCAGCAGACAAAGATGAAGATTTTCTTGCCTCCTATGGTGCTTAAAAAAGAACACTCTTGAGGCCAGGCGTGGTGGCTCAATCTTGTAATCCTAGCACTCTGGGAGGCCAAGGCAGGTGGATTGCTTGAGCTCAGGAGTTCAAGACCAGCCTATGCAAGTGTGAGACCTTGTCTCAAAAAATAGCCATGCATAGTGGTGGGGGCCTGTAATCCCAGCTACTTGGAAGGCGGAGGCAAGAGAATCACTTGAGCTTAGAGTTTGAGGTTGCTGTGAGCTATGACACTCCAGCACTCTATTGAGGGCATTAAAGTGAGACTCAGTCTCAAAAAAAAAAAAAAATCTTGAAATCAGGGGCCACAGATTCCCTACCACCCTGGCTACCACAGCCATCCAGACAAAGATGAGGTGACGTGACCAAGATGGGAGCAGTGGCAAGCACTTTTCATTGTTACCTGAAACGGTTCTCAGATTTTCATCATTATAAGAAATTTATCATGAATTGTTTATCTATATATTTTCACTCCTTTTCCATTTGAATTATCATTGCCTTTGCATAAATTCCCAGGAGCAGAACAAAGGCCAAGGAAATGAATGTTTTATGGCTTTTCATGTATATTTCCACAGATTCTCTCCAAAAGAGTTGTATTAGTCTATCCATGTTTGGCAAAGAACTGGCCACAACCGTGTCAGGTCTGCTGATGAAGGAGACAGTTCGCAATCCATAAAAGCAAGCACGCTGAATCCCCCCAATGTAACACACCCATTTCGATCCAGTCATTTTAAGGATGCAGTTGTATCATTGTTCTACTTTAAGGAAAACGTTCGGAATCCACCAGACTCTAAAGAGTAATATTACAAACACCCTACATTCACTGCCAAGATTTAACATCACCGCATTTGTTTCTGTTGTGGCTTTTGATTATCCAGTATTAGTAGCTGACACTCTAATTCTTGAGCATTCTTTCATCCCCTTGCTTTACTTCTGAATCTTTCCCTGTCTTTGACTCATTTCAGTTATGACACCTCCAATTTTCTTCTAGCCTCGATATTCACTAAAATATTATTTATTCATAGAAAAAATAATAGGCATCTTATTTATTTACTCAACAAAGAAGTTGAGTGTTTTATGTCAGAAGTGGGAGTTATAGATGAGGATTGGGGGAGGAGAACTAAATGAGAATCTTGGGCATTTTTTACAGCTGAAGGTTTATATTTTGCTTTTCAGGCAAATGTTTCAAAGACAAATCACCTGGGTCAAAGCAGCTACATCAAAAAGCTATATACCTGGGCGGCGCCTGTGGCTCAGCGAGTAGGGTGCCAGCCCCATGTGCCGAAGGTGGCGAGTTCAAACCCAGCCTCGGCCGAACTGCAAAACAAAAAAATAGCCGGGCGTTGTGGCAGGCGCCTGTAGTCCCAGCTACTCGGGAGGCTGAGGCAAGAGAATCACCTAAGCCCAGGAGTTGGAGGTTGCTGTGAGCTGTGTGACACTACGGCACTCTACTGAGGGTGATAAAGTAAGACTCTGTCTCTTAAAAAAAAAAAAAAACAAACAGCTGTATACCTAAACACAGAGCTAGTCTGTGGCAGGTCTTACAGTTCCCAATCCTTCTTGCTTTCTAATGTGTCATATTTCCTTTGTTAACAAACTTCTTTCCCATTTTCCGCTAAATCACAAGGTCACACTATAATGAAGGTTGGGCATATTTTCAAGAAAAGAGCCACACCCATGCAATAGTTCCACCTCCTTCCTACCCACTGCCACAGCCTCCATCCCCACCTCAACTTACAGGTGCAGAATCTGTTCTCCTACTGTGAAATGCAGGGTATCTAATAAATGTCCTGTGAAGGATATGGCTCAGGTGCTACAGACATGACACAGCGTATCATGCCAGTTAAGGATGAGGATGTTTGGCATCTGAGGCCTAGCTAATGTGTTGGTTTTTGGGGGATGCCATACTGAATTACTACATCTATGTGATTGGTAACAATAGTTATTTATGGCATCACAGTTTTGGAGGCTAGAAGTTCAAAATTGGCAAAGCCATGTTCTCTTTGAAGACTTTATTATTTATTTATTTATTGTCTCACTATGTTGCCCTCAGTAGGGTGCTGTGGCGTCACAGCTCACAGGAACCTCAAACTCTCCAGCTTAAGTGATTCTCTTGTCTCAGCCTCTGAAGTAGCCGGGACAACAGGTGCCCGCCACAATGCCTGGCTATTTTTTGTTGTAGTTGTCATTGTTGTTTGGCAGGCCTGGTCCGGGTTTGAACCCTCCAGCTCTGCTGTATGTGGCCAGCGCCTGAACCACTGAGCTATGTGCGCCACCTCTTTGAAGACTTTAGAGAAGCTTTGGCGCTTCTGGTGCAATGCTTGGCTCTCCTTGGCTTGTGGTAGCATAACTTCCATCGCCACCTTTGTCTTCACATTGCCTTCTTCCCCATGTTTCCTCCATGGGGTTTCCTTCCCCCTGTGTCCAGATTTCCTTCTTGTATGGACACCAGTCATTGGACGTAGGGCTCACCCTAATTCAGTATGACCTTAACTTGATTGCATATATAAAGACACTATTTTCAAATAAAATCACACTCTGAGGTTCCAGTGGATGTGAATTTTGGGGCAATGCTTTTAATGGGATAGCTGAATTCTGGATTTGACAATTCTTAGCTGATTAGCTATATGATCTCAGAATAGTTAATAAGGATCCAATAAATATGATGATTATGAGAATGCAGGGAGAGGGACAAGGAAACCATTTCTGATTGATAAGATAACTTGAAAGAGGAATATTTACACTGGGCAGGAGGATTTTCATAGGTAGAAATTTAACTGCCTAATGATTTATTCCAAATTTCCTGCCAGATAACAATGCCTGTGTTGAACAAAAAATTCTATTCTAGGTGATTGTGAATTATAAATCTGGAAATGGGTGGAGGAAAAAAGGCCAGTTCTGAGACAGACATTCCTAGGTTTTAATGGCAAGACAATATGTGATGAAATTCAGATATTTCAACAAAGGGACTTTGTTAAGGTTCCAGATGGTTCTGGAGGACCAGGAGGGTGCAGAGTGGTGGGTGTGGAGTGAACAAATGCCCTGAGGACATTCCCAAGTGGGCCCCAAGATTAGAACATTGCTGGGCTTGATGAGGGAACCTGAGAGCAGGAACCATTCCCTCTGTTCTCCCCATATAGCAGGTGGACAGACGCTTGGTATTTATTAGATTCCTAAATGTTTGGAGGCCACATCTTAATATATCTGGGCTACATCTTAATATATCTAATATAACATTGAAGGAGGAGCTGGATGTCTCAGTCTGACAACTGCCTGAAAAGAAATAATCACTAGCAATTTTATATCACACCCACCGAGAGCTAAGCACTTCATAGTTGGTGTCTTAATTTAATCCCTCTAACAGTCCTTAAAGGTAAGCATTATTACTCCCACTTTGCAAATGAAAAATCTGAGGCTTAGAAAATATCATTTTCCCACTAGCAAAATTGGAATTCCAACTTGGCTGTGTCTGATAACAGGCCAATGTTCTCAAATACTAGCTGTAGACCAGTGGTTCTCAACCTTCCTAATGCCGTGAGCCTTTAGTACAGCGCAAAGGGGTCATGACCCACAGGTTGAGAACTCTAGACTGAACCAACTGTTCCAAGACATAATGGTTTGGAGAAGCGACTATGCTCAAGCAAGGCCAAAGGTACAATCCATATGGGTCTGTTCTCTGTGCTTGATGTAGAAGAAAGAAAAGCCAGGAAACTTACCCTGGGATTTTCATTTTTCCAAATGGGAAAATTAGTACCCAGGATTGGCAGGAAAGGGATCCCTCAGGCTCCTGTAGGCTGATGGGAGCATCCCAAGAGCCTGGAGCAGGAGGACAGGGTGACTTCCCTTAAAACCCATCCTTTCGGGCAGCCGAGTAACAGCTTCCTTGCGGCTGGGCACGGTGAAACTGGGGAGAGAGGACTTCAGGCATCTCTGGCAGGTGGGATCTGCCCAGGAACTTCCCCTTGGGGACACAGGGAGACAGCGTGAGGCTTCTGGACACCC
>CAUYRH010088667.1:0-35101 GCA_963574655.1 Perodicticus potto
GGGCTAAGGCGCCAGCCACGTACACCTGAGCTGGCGGGTTCCAATCCAGCCTGGGCCCGCCAAACAACAATGACGGCTGCAACCAAGAAATGGCCGGGCGTTGTGGCAGGCGCCTGCAGTCCCAGCTACTTGGGAGGCGGAGGCAGGAGACTCGCTTGAGCCCAGGAATTGGAGGTTGCTGTGAGCTGTGATGCCACAGCACCCTATCCAGGGTGATAGCTTGAGGCTCTGTCTCAAAAAAAATAATAAATAAATAAATAAAGAAAATAAAAAGGAAAACATGCAGGACGGCATCCATAGCTCAGTGGGTGGGGCACCAGCCACATACACCCAGGTTAGCAGGTTAAACCCGGCCCAGGCCAGCTAAACAACAATACAACTGCAACAAAAAAATAGCTGGGTGTTGTTACAGGCACTTGTAGTCCCAGCCACTCGGGAGGCTGAGGCAAGAAAATCACCTAAACCCAAGAGCTGGAGGTTGCTGTGAGCTGTGACGTCGTGGCACTCTACCGAGAGTGACAAAGTGAGACTCTGTCTCTAAAAAAATAAATAAATAAATAAATAATAATAAAAAGGAAAACATGGGCGGCGCCTGTGGCTCAGCGAGTAGGGCGCTGGCCCCATATACCAAGGGTGACAGGTTCAAGCCCAGCCCCAGCCGAACTGCAAAAAACAAAAAATAGTCAGGCATTGTGGTGGGCACCTGTAGTCCCAGCTACTCGGGAGGCTGAGGCAAGAGAATCGCCTAACCCCAAGAGCTGGAGGTTGCTGTGAGCTGCGTGACGCAATGGCACTCTACCAAGGGCGATAAAGTGAGACTCTGTCTCTACAAAAACATAAAAATAAAAAAATAGGGTAGCGATTGAGTAGGGCGCTTACCCCAGAAGGTGGTGGGTTCAAACCCGGCCTTGGCCGAACTGCTAAAAAAAACCAGAAAAATAGCCAGGCGTTGTGGCAGGTGTCTATAGTCCCAGCTACTCGGGAGGCTGAGGCAAGAGAATCGCCTAAGCCCAGGAGTTGGAGGTTGCTGTGAGCTGTGATACCACAGCACTCTACTGAGGGCAATAAAGTGAGACTCTGTCTCTAAAAAAAAAGGAAAACATGCAAACCAAACAATCAAAGAAAACCACCTGCTTTGGGCTGTGATGTTGGGGAGTTCAGCAGCCCCTATCTCAGCCCAGGTGCTACCAGCTCTGCCCAGGCTGGAAGCTCATGAAGGTAGCAAGGGCCTTAAACCAGCTGGGCCAAGTTGTAGCGGATGCAGGAGAGTCCTAGAGTGTGGGCACCTGTGAGCTGTGAGCTCTCTGGCCGCATACAGGACTTTCAGCAGGACTGTGTGTAGAGATGTTTACATGGAAGCCTGGCTTTGGTTTGTAGGCGCTGCAGCCTGAAGTTGACCACAGGCCTGTGCTGAGTTTGCTCAAGGAAACAAGAGCTGTCACATGCAAAGTGATGAACCAGATGGAGTCTCCACACCAGTGATTTTCTGCTTACCCCTTCTGTGATTTCCTATTTCCTGCAGACCCTTCCTGGCCCCCCATTTTATCACTTCTCTGTAGCCCCTTTTGCACTCTTCTGTTCCCCCTTTTGAAAACCTTGGTCGCCGGGCACGGTGGCTCACGCCTGTAATCCCAGCACTGTGGGAGGCTGAGGAGGGAGAATTGCTTGAGCTCAGGAGTTCGAGACTCGCCTGAGCAACAGTGAGACCCTGACTCATGAAAAAAATGGAAAAACCCAGCCGGGCGCCGCGGCGAGCGCCTTTAATCCCAGCAGCTTCCGGAGGCTGAGGCAGCGGGATGCCCACAGCCAAGTCAGAGGTTGCACTGAGTTACCACGCCCACTGCACTCTGCTCAGGGGCATAGGGTGGCACGGGGTCTCAACAAAAAAAAAAAAAAAAAAAGAAAAAGGAAGAAATAAAAAATAAGCAACGAAATAAAATAAAAAACCAAAAAAAGAAAAAAGAAAACCTTGGTCACCTTGACTGGAGTTGAATAAAACCTGTCTTGTTGTTGCCCAAGTCAATTAACAGATAAGTGGATGAGAGATTAACAATTTTACTATTATTTACAGAAAAGTCAGCAATTTCGGAGAACAGCAGGGATATCTCTTCAGAGAGCTATTCTGTCATCCTGTTTCCCTTTGTTACTTTTATGCTTACAGTGAAAGTAAACATCAGCAATATTATTACTCATCTTAGTATATGTTAAACGGATTTTGTTTGTTTGTTTTTTAGAGACAGGCTTACTTTGTCACCCTCAGTAGAGCACTGTGGCGTCACAGCTCACAGCAGCCTCCAGTTCTTGGGCTTAGGTGATTCTCTTGCCTCAGTCTCCCGAGCAGCTGGGACTACAGGTGCCCGCCACAACCCCTGGCTATTTTTGTTGTTGTTGTTGTTGTTGCAGTTTGGCTAGGGCTGGGTTCGAACCCACCACTCACCGTATATAGGGCTGGCACCCTACTCACCGAGCCACAGGTGCCGCACTAAACAGTTTTTAATAGGTTACAAGATTATGCAACATCTCCTCACCCTAAAATGGTTGCAAGTTCAAAGCATTCTTACTTTGGATTAAATTGGTAGTCAGTCACCACTTTGCTGAGTGCATTGCACACTGCACTTCCCACACTGGGCCCTTGACTGGCACCATGGTCCTTGGAGCATCCCGTTTCCTAACTTTATCTAGCAGAAGGGCTTGTGTGTGAGTAAACAACTCAAGATAGTGGCACATGAGCTTATCTGACCCCACCAGGGCCTGTCCAGCAGTGCCTTGTATGTCTTGGTTATTTAGGATGACATCATTGCCACCTTCAAGTGTGTTCAGGGCTATTTCATGTTGACAGTTCTCAGAAGGCTTTGCTTGCGTCTTGCACCCAAGTCCACGTTCCTGTTCGTATGAGCTGTGTGTGTCTGTATGCGTGTCTGCCTGTGCACACCCATGTACAGCTGGGCCTGTGTGCAGGCCATATCTGTGCATGTGTCTGTGAGCACACACCATGCACTTTCCCCTCTGCTGCCCAGGGTGGTGTGTGAGCAAGTCCAGTTCTGGACACTGATTCTGCCCTCAAGGGCTCTACCCCACCAAACATGAGCCTTGAGCCAAGTCTCAGGATTGAAGGCCAGATGCACCTGGGGTAGGGTGGTAGGCGTCTGGGCAGCTTCCTGGAGATTGTAGTTATGCAGGTGGTTGAGATCAGGGAGCATCCAGCTTGAGCTGGCAGGGATGGGCTGAGGCTGAGTGTGTAGGTGAGGCCAACACGAGGAGCCTCACTGGGACTGCAGGTACGAACCTATCTCTGGGAGTGCCAAACTGGGGCTTCTGGGTTTTTCCACCAGCTATGAGATCCCATTGAAGACTTTGAACAAGAGACAGAGTTGATCGAATAATGATGAATCAGAGAATTCTCAGGGAGTTGGGCTGACATGCCCTGGGACTAAGGGGCGTGGGTGATAGGGAAAGGTGGGGGAAAGGGCTGCCTCCAGCTCACTGGCAAGGCCTGGGGTGATGGCTGGAGGTTCTGGTCAGGCAGTCAGAGGCATGTGGATGTGGGGCCATGTAGATGCTGTAGGCCAGGTCAGAGGAGAGAGACCAGGGCTGTAGGTTCAGGGGAGGGCAGGGGAGTCCCTGAGAGGAACCCAGAGGTAGCAGAGGTTTCCTGACCCTGAGCACAGAGGGACTGGAATCGAGGAGGCCATGTAGCATGGAGTGACCTCAGGTGCCTCTCCCTAAGGTCAGAAGTCACTTGTGCTCAGGACACCCCAGTGTGCTTCCACAAGCCACTTCCAGAGGATGGTGCTGCAGCACCCATACCGGGTCATGGCTTTACCCAGAACTTGCTCCCTCCTCAGCAGGGCCTGTTCCCTGTGCTTCTGGGTCCCCATCAAGATGGAGCAAGATGGCTCGGTGCCTGTGGCTCAACGGGCTAAGGCGCCAGCCATGTACACCTGAGCTGGTAGGTTCGAATCCAGCCCGGGCCCGCCAAACAACAATGACGGCTGCAACCAAAAAATGGCCAGGTGCTGTGGTGGGCGCCTGTAGTCCCAGCTACTTGGGAGGCGGAGGCAAGAGACTCGCTTGAGCCCAGGAGTTGGAGGTTGCTGTGAGCTTTGATGCCATGGGACTCTATCCAGGGTGACAGCTTGAGGCTCTGTCTCAAAAAAAAAAAAAAAAAAGATGGAGCAAGATAACCTCAAGCCCGAAAGAGGACACTCCCATTTCTTTCCCCACCCCACCACAGCTGGCCACTGTTCTGTCCTGAGACAGCTCAAGCCATGGGTCCCCTCCAGGTCAGCACAGCCTGAAGGGAGACAGAAACATCTGAAATAAAAATAGAATACCAGCTCCCCACTCCCTTCCTGAGTCCAATCCTCCCTCTTGGCCACTCACTTCCTCTGAGCTACACCTGTGCTGGCTGCATACAACATGAACCCCAGGCCTGCACACCCTCCCTCCTCAGGATGAGAGAGACAGCCCCAGGGCCCAAGTCCCATCAGCATAGCCATGCCACGGTCCTCATCACCGTGGCTCTGGACCTGCTGGTCCCTGCACCTGGAATGATAGAGTACTGCCCACCTGATGAGTCTTGGCCATCCCAGAAGACTCACCCTGATGAAGTCATGCCCTCTTTCTTGGGGTCCCCAAAGCCTAGGCTGGCCGGCTATGTCTCCTTCCCTTGACCTTTTTGACTTGTCAATGTCCCTGAGTCCTGAGGGCACTGGAGTGTCCAGTGCTGGGCACATCATCCTCTTGTCAGTGTCAGACTGCACCAGAACTCACAACAAAATCCCAGAAACGCTACTGCTTTTGTTGACCCTATGGTCTACACAGTGGGATGCACCTGGAAGGAGCTGAGTGCTGGCTTCCTGGTTTCTGGGTGCAACTTCACATCTTAGATGCCCTGTAGGTCCTTTCTCTCTGTTGGGATTTGGGCTTAAAGTTGTCCCTAGCTGCTCCTGGGGGCCCAGGGGCAGAAGGACTCTGGAAAGAGGCCATGTTGGAGGAGAGGGGCTTACCTGGTTTTGGAAGCTGGGCAGACATGTGGGCAGTGAGAAAGACTTGGGGGAGTCCCTCTTCTGGACCCTTTGTCCCTCAGGGTCCACCCCAGGACAGGATCAAGTCAGAGGGAAAACCTAGAGTGAGGAGCTAGAGGGGACCTGGGGTCAACCCAAGGCCCCAGGATGGGGCTTTGAGAAGGAGTAGCCATTCCGCCTGATTTGGCCACCCCTGCTCCATAGCCCTTGGACTCTCTCAGGTCCAGGTTCTCAGAGGCCCTTTCCCTGGAGCCTGCAGGAGGCCCTATTGCTTAGGGGTGGGGAGCACCAAGAGCCAGGTTCCCGAACCCCAGCTGCCCCTGGGGTCCTGGTGCTCGGGTGGTTTTGCAAACCAGAGACTGGAGGAGGCCTTATCAGACCACAGGTTTTCCTGAGGAAGGAAGGGTGGGTGTGGGCAGTGGGTGGGTCGCCTCCTTGGGGTGTTCCCAGCCTAGGAGAGAGTGGACAGGCAATGCCTATCCCTACCAGGAAGAGTACCTCTCCCTGGGAGACTCCAGCCTAAGACCTGACCATCGCTCAATACAAATGGGCTCAAAGGCTGGAAAGGCCTAGTAGGCTGGGGAGCTGGAGTTCAGAGGCCCCTGGGGGGGTTTGCACTTGCTGGAATTACAGCAAATTCCCACATCTCCTGGGGGCGTGTCCAAAGCCTCCCCTTCAGATGCTGAGGGGAAATTGTGACCTGTCTACCTGCAATCCCACTCTTAGGAATATGCTCAGTGGAAATTTGTACTTGGAGTCACCAAAAAACAGGTACCAGAGTGTTCAAAGCTACCCCCTTTGCAATAGCCCCAACTCAGACAACGCAAATGCTTATAAGCCATCCTGCATGGATGCCATGAAGATGAGCCACCTTCAACCCCAGGTGCCTCTGAGGGTGCCTGGCAGGCAGTGCTTCCTGTGGGCTCAGCCCAGGGGCAGACGAGCCAGTGTGGGCTAGTAGGCCTCCAGAGCAACAGCCTTGAGCGCTGGCCAGCAGGGCTTGAGAAACTCGTGTGTCCTCCATGACTATGCACTCAGTTTGTGGAGAGTCACTGCATGTTTATGATGTAGGCACTGTCCTGTGTGCAGGTGGAACTTTTAAGAAAAAGGCTTATGCACAAAAGCCCAGAAAACCCCTTCCTGAGGGAGCAGTGTTCCCAGAGGCCTCCCTGCTGCCCATCCCCACATCCTGTCCAGGCCCAGCCTCCAGGACAACTCTCCCTTCAGGGAAGTCACAGGAGCAGGGCAGCCCTGGGCTGGGAGCCAGGGGAGAGAAGGCCAGGTCACAACCCCAACCCTCCACCCTCCCTGGGTTGAGCTCAGAGGAGGGGACAGGAGGAGAGGAAAGGGCAGCCTGAGGGCGGCCAGACTGATGTCTTTCTTGGCAGAGAGTAGATGAGCCACTAGAGTGGGGTTCCTACAGCTGCACAGGTAGGGTGAAGATGTGGGGTTTACACTGCTGAAGCCAGGATAACTGCTGTGGAGGCCTGGCATGGGACTTGAGGCTCACCTGAGCCTACCCAGCCCCAGATGAAGAGCCCCCCACTCCTCCTCCCAACCCCCTCCCTTTCCAGAGGCCTCAGGCTATTTTTAACTTGACTCTGCAGCCTAAACTGAAGGTGGACAAGTCCTGGGGGAAGGGAAGAGAAAGGACCCTGCACCTGCTGTCTGCCACCACCTTCCCAGGCCCTGGCCTTTCTAGGGATCATTGGTCAGTCTTCACTTTAGTGAAGGAGCAGCCCAGGCCTACAAACACAGTTACACACAGAGGCCACACAGATACTCTGAGACAGACACATCCGCCCTGCCTGATTCAAGCACACCTCTCAGGGACACCCTGGACTCCCAGGGATGCAGGGACAAGCACAGCTGTGTAGAGACACTCCTGGAGACGAAGAACCCCATAGCTATGAGGAGACACACACATAAGGGTAGTGGCCCAGAGGCCATCAGCTGTGGGACATGAGGACCCTTGCGCCATACCTGGAGATGAGGTGGAGGAGGGGCTGGGAGGGACATGCTCAGTGTGCTCTGGCCCTACCCCACAGCCCAGACCACTGAGGAGTCAGGATCCTCTCCTGAGCCATCCCTTACCCCTCCACACACACTCCCCACCCTGGGGTGGCTGGAGGGGGCAGCTGGCTGAGAGCTGATGGTCAGAATGTGCTTAGCTTGGCCCCTTCCTCTTCCCTGCTCTCCACTTCCCCTCTCCTCCCACAGTCTTTGTTCTCTGGAGCCCCTGCCCCTTGACCCCTGCTGGGGGAATTGGAGTCTGTCCTGGAAAAACCCCAGGTGCCTGGCTGGGGGCCACTGTATCCAGATCAAGGGGAGGGGGCTGGGAGCTAGAAGAGTGGGGCTCAGGATGCAGAGGTGAGGGACAGCTGCTGACTTGCAATTCCCCTCTGCCCCCAACCCCCCCCCTTCCACTGCTGGAGGCCAGGCAGCTCCTGGGAGGAATGAGGAGGGTGGGAACCAGAGGGGACAGGACATCCTCTTGGTGGGACACAGGATGCCAGGCCGGAGGTTCTCAGCCCCAGGCAAGGCCACAGGGGAAAAGGTTACTGGAGCCTGGGGTACACCATTTTCAAGATCAGTTAGTAGAGCCGCATGGCCAGTCCAGTCCAAGTCACCATGAGCAGAGGCCAGAGGAGGACAACTTATTGAATAGCCCAGGCTCTGACCATCCCCGCCCAGGTGGCAGCACCTCTGGGCCCATCTTCAGGGCACCCCTTAGCATGTGGGAGAGACCAGAAGGCCTGGGTTTGCCAATCTTGGGAGTACTGCTGGCCCTGCAGGAGAGGCCTCAGTCTGGCCTTGGCCCTCCCTTGCTCAGGACAGGAAGCCCAGGAACAGTCCAGTGGGTTGAAGGCCATGGGGAACTCTGCTCCTGTACCCCATCCAGGCCCTGACCTCTGCTCACTGGCATGGGAGAGGAGGGTGCCAGGAGGTGCCTGAGGCTCCAAACAGAGACAGACATCCTGCAGTCACTACACCCCCTTTCAGGATCCCTGAGAACCCCCTCTGTTTGGTAGGCCTGGAGGATCCTAGTCTTTCTCCTGCACTATAGCCTTTGGCCCATGACAAGTACCATCCGGGGACACTTCTGCAAGTCTGTCCCAATTGCTATAAGTGGGAAATGATGCTCTCATCTCAAAGCAACCTTTTTTTTTTTTTTTTTTGGTAGAAACAGAGTCTCACCTTGTCACCCTCTATAGAGTGCTGTGGCATCACAGCTCACAGCAATCTTCAACTCCTGGGCTTAGGCGATTCACTTGCCTCCACCTCCCAATAGCTGGGACTACAGGCACCCACCACAACACTCAGCTATTTTTATTTTTTTCTGTTTCAGTAGCGATACTCAGCTATTTTTTTTGTTATAGTTTGGCCAGGCCCACCCACCACCCTCGGTATATGGGGCCAGCACCCTACTCACTGAGCCACAGCCGCTGCCCTCAAAGCAACTTTTAAAAATAAATCTCCTCAGCTAGGCACAGTGGCTCACGCCTGAATACTAGCACTCTAGGAGATCAAGGTGGGTGGTTCACCTGAGCTCCCAAGTTTGAGACTAGCCTGAACTAGAGAGAGAGAGACCTCTGTCTCTAAAAATAGCCGGGTGTTGTGGTAGGTGCCTGTAATCACAGCTACTCCAGAGGCTGAGGGAAGAGAATTGCTTAAGCCCAGGAGTCTGTGGTTGCTGTCAGCTATGACACCACGGCATTCTACCTGGGCAATAAAGTGAGACTCTGTTCAAAAAGAAAGAAAGAAAAAATAATGAATCCCCTCAATACAGATTTAGAGGTGGCATTGGTTTCTGTTTCTCTAAGAGCACAACCCCACCTGAGACCAGGCCTTCTGTTCCTCACTGGCCCAAAGTGAAGCCCCTTACAGGCCATACCTTGGCCAGAACACAGCTACCTCCTTCCTCCACCACCCCCTTTATGTTTTCTTTTTTTTTTTGGAGACAGAGCCTCAAGCTGTCACCCTGGATAGAGTGCTGTGGCATCACAGCTCACAGCAACCTCCAATTCCTGGGCTCAAGCGAGTCTCTTGCCTCTGCCTCCCAAGTAGCTGGGACCACAGGTGCCTGCCACAATGCCTGGCCATTCCTTGGTTGCAGCCGTCATTGTTGTTTGGCAGGCCCGGGCTGGATTCGAACCCGCCAGCTCAGGTGTACGTGGCTGGCGCCTCAGCCCATTGAGCCACAGGCACCGAGCCCCCTTTATGTTTTCTATGGTTCCACTCAACAATCTTTCTATTTAAAAATTAAGCTTTGGTGGCTCGGCGCCTGTGGCTCAACGGGCTAAGGCGCCAGCCACATACACCTGAGCTGGTGGGTTCGAATCCAGCCTGGGCCTGCCAAACAACGACGGCTGCAACCAAAAACTGGCCGGGCGTTGTGGCAGGTGCCTGTAGTCCTAGCTACTTGGGAGGCAGCAGGAGGCTCGCTTGAGCCCAGGAGTTGGAGGTTGCTGTGAGCTGTGAGACCACGGCACTCTATTAAGGGTGACAGCTTGAGGCTCTGTCTCAAAAAAAAAGAAAAAAAAAATTAAGCTTTGGCTCGGCGCCTGTGGCTCAACCAGCTAAGGCACCAGCCACATACACCTGAACTGGCGGGTTCGAATCCAACCTGGGCCCGCCAAACAACAGTGACGGCTGCAACCAAAAAATGGCCCGGCGTAGTGGTGGGCGCCTGTAGTCCCAGCTACTTGGGAGGCAGAGGCAGGAGACTCACTTGAGCGCAGGAATTGGAGATTGCTGTGAGATGTGAAGCCACAGTACTCTATCCAGGGTGACAGCTTGAGCCTCTGTCTCAAAAAAAAAAAAAAAAAATTAAGCTTTGGGTTGGGTGCATTGGCTTGTGCCTGTAATCCCAACACTTGGCAATCCTTTGAGCTCAGGAGTTTGAGACCAGCCTGACCAATAATGAGGCTCCATCTCTATTAAAATTAGAAAAACCAGCCAGGTATTGTGCCTGTAGTCCCAGCTACTTGGGAGGCTGAGGCAAGAGGATCACTTGAGCCTAGAGGCGTGAAGTTGCTGTGAGCTAGGCAGAAGTTTCGGCCCTCCAGCCTAAGCAACAGAGTGAAAACCTGTCTCAAAAAAAAAAAATTAAGGGCGGCGCCTGTGGCTCATGGAGTAGGGCACTGGCCCCATATACCAAAGGTGGCAGGTTCAAACCCGGCCTCAGCCAAACTGCAAAATAGAAAAATAGCCGGGCGTTGTGGTGGGTGCCTGTAGTCCCAGCTACTTGGGAGGCTGAGGCAAGAGAATCACCGAAGCCCAGGAGTTGGAGGTTGCTGTGAGCTGTGTGACACCACAGCACTCTACCCAGGGTGATAAAGTGAGACTCTGTCTCTTAAAAAAAAAAAAAAAAAAATTAAGGCTTGGTGCCTATAGCTCAGCAGCTAGAGCACTGGCCACATACACTGGGACTGGTGGGTTTGAACCCAGTCTCGGGTCTGCCAAACAACAAGGACAACTACAACAACAATAACAAAAAAATAGCCAGGCATTGTGGCAGGAGCCTATAGTCCCAGCTATTTGGGAGGCTGAGGTCAAGAGAATTGCTTAAGGCTTGGCGCCTATGGCTCAATGGGCTAAGGTGCCAGCCACCTATACCTAAGCTGGCGGGTTCGAATCCAGCCCGGGCCCGCCAAACAACAATGAAGGCTGCAACCCAAAAATGGCCGGGCGTTGTGATGGGCGCCTGTAGCCCCAGCTACTTGGAAGGCGGAGGCAAGAGATTTGCTTGAGCCCAGGAATTGGAGGTTGTTGTGAGCTGTGATGCCACAGCACTCTATCCAGAGGGACAGCTTGAGGCTCTATCTCAAAAAAAAAACGGAATTGCTTAAGCCCAACAGTTGGAGGTTGCTGTGAGCTATGATGCCACAGCACTCTACCCAGGGTGACAGCTTGAGGCTCTGTCTCATAAATAAATAAATAAATAAAGTTTTGGGTTGGGCACAGTGGCTCGTGCCAGGGTGATATAGTGAGACTCTGTCTCAAGAAAAAAAAAAAAAAATTAAGGGGCAGCGCCTGTGGCTCAGCGAGTAGGGCACCAGCCCCATATACCGAAGGTGGCGGGTTCAAACCTGACCTCAGCCGAACTGCAAACCAGAAAAATAGCCGGGCATTGTGGCAGGCGCCTGTAGTCCCAGCTACTCAGGAGGCTGAGGCAAGAGAATCACCTAAGCCCAGGAGTTGGAGGCTGCTGGGAGCTGTGTGACACCAGGGCACTCTACCAAGGGCAACATAGTGAGACTCTGTCTCTAGGAAAAAAAAAAAAATTAAGCTTCACTGCAATATAATTTGTGTACAGTGGTACTCCCTAATGTTGAGGGTACATTTGATGAGCTTTGACAGATGTGCAGCCACATAACCACCCCCACTGCCATGATGAGCACAGTCCTGCCACCCCAAAGAAACCATGGGGTGCAGCAGCTCTCACTAGTCTTCTCTCCCACACTGCAGTTTTATCTGCCCTGGGATTCCACACAGAGGAAACCACACAGTGTGTGGTATTGTGTGCACAGCCTCCTTCACTCAGCGACCTGCTCTTGAGATTCGTCCTGTGCATACCGGGAGTTTACTGTTTCTTTCTATCATATGCCATAGTTTGTTTACTCATTTGCCAATTGATGGACATTTGCATTTTTCCAGTTTGGGGAAATTATCAATAATGTTTCTGCTGTAAATATTTAAGGGCAAACTTTGTGTGAACTGGTGGGATTGCTGAGTTGTTCTCCATCTTGTTTTCCAAATCTTTTTTTTTTTTTTTTTTTTGAGACAGAGCCTCAAGCTGTCACCCTGGGTATAGTGCCATAGTATCACAGTTCACAGCAACTTCCAACTCCTGGGCTTAAGCGAGTCTCCTTCCTCTACCTCCCAAGTAGCTGGGACTACAAGCGCCTGCCACAATGCTTGGCTATTTTTTGGTTGCAGCTGTCATTGTTCTTTGGCAGGCTGGGCTGGATTTGAACCCGCCAGCTCAGGTGTATGTGGCTGACGCCTTAGCCACTTGAGCCACAGGCACTGAGCCATTTTTAAAAAATTTTTTATTGTAGTTGTCAATTGTTGTTTGGCAGGCCCAGGCTGGGTTCAAACCCGCCAGCTCCGGTGTATGTGGCTGGTACCCCAGCCGCTGAGCTACAGGTGCCGAGCCTGTTTTCTAAATCTTCTTCTTCTTCTTCTTTTTTTTTTGAGACAGAGTTGCACCATCACCTAGGCTAGAGTGCCATGGCATCTTCATAGCTCACAGCAGTCTCAAACTCTTGGGTTCAAGGGATCCTCCTGCCTCATCCTCCCGAGTAGCTGGGACTATAGGAACCCACCACCACACCTGGCTAGTTTTTCTATTTTTAGTAGAGACAGGGTGTCACTCTTGGTTAGGCTAGTCTTGAACTCCTGAGCTCAAGGGATCTTCCCGCCTGGCCTCCCAGAGTGCTGGAATTACAGGTGTGAGCTTTCACGCCTGGTGGGTCTTCTAAATCTTTTTACCTCTGTTTTTGCCTGCCCTGTCAGCTGTGTCCCTGAAGGTGGGATCATACCTGTGCTGCTCAATGCCATGACTGACCCAGCACAATTCCTCGCTGAGAGAACATTGTAGCAGACATTTCCCTGCTGAATGGATGGAAAAAAGCCTGGACTGTGGGTTTTGGTGATGCTGATGGGGAAGTAGCTAAGAGGTTGGGGGCAGCCGGCTATGGCTGTTGTGAGGTGACAGCCTCACCCTGGCTGGAGAAGATTTCCAGTCTCTCCTTCTGTGGCCTTAACTGCCCACCCCCAGCCTATCTATCACTCCAAACCCTTCACTGCAAGAACAACCATCCCTTCTCCCAAACAGGCAGCCTTCCTGCTTTGGCCTCCTTTGTATCCAGTTGAGATGTTGTGGCCCAGTGATACAGTTGCTTTCTCCCAAATACCAAAAGTCTTCACATCTCCCTCCTGCCTCCTTCCATGGGGTCCTTCTGAGAGCCCCAACCCTGCCAACAACTGAGCCACTGCTCAGCGTTGAGAAAATCAGCACAGGAGGGGCGGCGCCTGTGGCTCATCGAGTAGGGCACTAGCCCTATACACTGAAGGTGGCTGGTTCAAACCCGGCCTCAGCTGAACTGCAAAACAGAAAAATAGCCGGGCGTTGTGTCCGGTGCCTGTAGTCCCAGCTACTCGGGAGGCTGAGGCAAAAGAATCGCCTGAGCCCAGGAGTTGGAGGTTGCTGGGAGCTGTGTGACGCCACGGCACTCTACGAGGGCGATAAAGTAAGACTCTATCTCTACAAAAAAAAAAAAAAAGAAAAGAAAAGAAAATCAGCAAAGAAGGACTGGGGCCACCAGTAATCCGTACCTCAATACCTCAAGGCTCTGCCCCAGACAACGCCCTGGGCCCTCTGTGGGTCAGCCCTGCACTGCTCTCTACTTGCCCAGACACCCAGGGTATTGTTCTGGGTATTAACCTCCTCTGCAGCTGTCACACAGAAGCAACACCTCTCTGAAATGCAAACAGGAGCCTGGAATATTCTGGGGAGAATCTTTCAGTGGCTTCTTAGGGGAAGCAGCTTCCTCCCCAGCTCCATGCTCCAGTCTACAGGCCCCACCTCACCTTCCCACTGCCCACAGCTAGCCTCTCCCTTCCCCCAGGGTTCCAGCCACACTGCCTGGACCTTATTCCTCTAAAAGGCCAAGTTCCCTTTGCCTCCAGGGCCTGTCCCAGGTTCACAGCCCCACTCTACAGCCTAATTCCTACCCTCTTTCTAGTCTCAGCTCCTGATCCCTCCTCTTCTAGGCCAGCATCCTCTGGGTGTTTTCTGCCTGCAGAATCCTCCTTACTGGGTGGGGAAAGCCCCCTCAGGGCAAGCATGGAACCTGCCAAAACTCAGCCACCTGCACTGTAGGCTTCAGTAACTGTCCTTGTTAAGATGCGCAGGATGCAGAGAAGGCCCAAGGGAGAAAGGGCTGCCTGTACCCTGCCCTTCTGGCAGCTTAGCAGGAGATTACCTCTGGGCCCAGAAAGGCATCAGCTGATGGGAAGGGAACCCACTTGGAATATGAGGCCTGGCCTAACAGACCCCAGAAACTCCAGACACCATCCTGACCCCTGCCCTACACAGGCACCGCCTGGGACTTTCCAAGGGGCTGAGCTGCTGACCAGGAGCCTCTGCTGGGGCAGCCAGGGCGCAGGGCATTTCCTGCGTGGCCTCCCTCCTGCGGCCCCAGCTCTCGGCCCTGCTCCTTCCTCCCCCGCCCTGGGGGCTTTCCGCAGAGCCTGAGACCTGCTATTTTTAGCTGAGGGAGAGGGACCAGTTCCTGCCTCCACTGCTGTCTGCCTTCTTGCCTCCACAAAGCCCTGGTGAAACTCGGGCTAGGTTAGGTCTGGGGGTGGGAAGAGGGTGCTGTCGCGGACTCCTACAGCCCCTCCCTTACCCATTTCCCCAACCCAGGAGTACATGGGGAGTGCAGGGGCCCTGTGGGCCTGGACTGTCAGCCTGGTGAACAGGGGCACCCACCCTAGGGAGGCTGGCCAGGGCCTGGGTGGGCTGCTGCCCACTTCCTACAGCCACACCCAGCATTTCAAAGGCTGCTGATGTCTCTGTGGTCACTCTGGGCTTCCACGAAGCTGGAGGGGTTGGACAGGCACATGCACCCTGACCCACCCCTGGCTGCTAGCCCTCCTGCCTCAGAGCAGCTTCAAAGCAGCAGAGGCGGGCAGTCCTGTGGTTAGTGCAATCCCCAGGGCTGGGGTAGGAGACATGAAGGGGTGACCAAGGTTCCTGGCAGGGCCCTCCTGCCCTTTCATCCTCCCCATTCCACTTGCCTTCCTGTTGGGAAGCAGGGACCACCTTGGGGTTGTGTGTGTGGGCCTGGGTGGCCTTGTCCTGCAGTTACTCCATGTTGAAGAAGCCGCAGGAACCGAGGTAGGGGCATCTTTCCAGGACCCCTCAGGAAAGCTCCCCCTGAGCTGGAAGCCTGTTGGGAGAGGGTGTCCGGAGAAGAGGGACTTGAAGTAGGGCCTGCATGTCTGGTCTAGCCCTGGGTGCCCCTGCCCCCACCCTGCTGGGCTGCAGTGGGCTTGACCTCCAGCCAGCTCCCCAGGGACCAGGCTGGATGGAATGTCGGGAGCCAGATCGTAGGAGCAGCCATCCCAGAGTTCAGCCAACACTGAGAACAGAGAGTGCTGGGTGGGGGGTTAGTTTTCAGGGTCCCTTGGGGTCAGCTCTGGGACAGTTGCCATTTTTAATCTGCACAAGTGATTCAGAAGGAGCCACTAGGGCTGTAACCCAGATCCGCTCAGAGAGAGCTGGAGAGGAGCAGGGCAGCTCAGCGCAGGGGACTGCTCCCTCCCCCAGCTGTGTGCAAGATTGGGCAGTTGTGACTGTGTGGTACAGGCCAGAAACCTGGATTCCTGGTGGCCCTACCCCTCCGAAGTCTGATTGTGAGCTTGCAGGGTCCCACCCAACACTGTGGGTGGCTCAGTGTGGCTGGCTCCTCCTCCCACTCTGCTGCTCTTCCACCCTGGGGTACTGAGGTCTCCAGGGACTTTTGTGTGACTGCAGTGCACGGCCAGGGGGCTCCCCGGGTGAAGGAGCCCCACTCCATCCCTCACAGCAGAAGCAGCTTTCAGCCCACCCACCTTGAGGATGGGAGCTGCATGCATCCCAGGAAGGCAGGCCTGGAAGGGTCCTGGATTTAGGCCATGGGACCTCCGGGGCACTTCAAACTCTGTGGAATACCCACCCAGGACCATGACTTAGCCTCCCTGCTGGGCACCTCAGGCTGTCTCCCATCTCCAGGCTCAGAGAGGGTTTGCCTCCAGTTCAGGCTGGAAGTCAGAGTGACTGTCAGGGTCTAGATCCTTGGACAGGATGAGAAGTAATCTTCCCTCCCCAGAAGCCCCAGGTGTGTTGTGGGGGGTATGCTGGGGCAGAGACTCCACTCACACCTCCTGTTTTTTTTTTTTTTTTTGAGACAGAGTCTCAAGCTGTCACCCTGGGTAGAGTGCCATGGCATCACAGCAACCTTAGACTCTTGGGCTTAAGTGATTCTCTTGCCTCAGCCTCCCAAGTAGGTGGGACTACAGGCACCTGCAACAATGCTTGGCTATTTTTGTTGTTGTTGTTGCAGTTATCATTGTTGTTTGGCAGGCCCGGGCCAGGTTCAAACCTGCCAGCCCTGGTGTATGTGGCCGGTGACCTACCCACTGAGCTATGGGCACTGCCACCCTCCTCTGTTTCTTTTCTTTTATTTTTTTAGACACAGAGTCTCACTTTGTTGCCCTTGGCAGAGTGTCATGGCATCACAGCTCACAGCAACCTCCAGCTTTTGGGCTTAGGTGATTCTCTTGCCTCTACCTCCCGAGTAGCTGGGACTACAGGCGCCTGCCACAACATCCGGCTATTTTGTTGTTGCAGTTTGGCCGGAGCCAGGTTAAACCCACCACCCTCAGTATATGGGGCTGGTGCCCTACTCACTGAGCCATAAACCCCGCCCCCTCCTCCATTTCTTAAGGACTGGCATGTGGACTGCCCCTTTGGTGACATCTGACCCAGGGTCCCATCACCCTGGGATATTTTCCAGTTCCACAACATAGAGGAATCAGGAAGAGGAGGCAACCTCTCTGTCCTCAGGGGTCTTGACGCTCATTGGTCATGGAGTCAGAATTTCCACATGAGGTTTATATCAGGAAATTCACCTGGGACCCTCCCAACTGAGTCTTTGCCCATCCCCATTGCTTTTTTTTTTTTTTTTTTTTTTTTGAGACAGTCTCACTTTGTCGCCAAGGTAGAGTGCTGTGGCATCACAGCTCACGGCAACCTCCAACTCCTGAGCTTAGGTGATTCACTTGCCTCAGCCTCCTGAGCAGCTGGGACTACAGACACCCACCACAACGCCCGGCTATTTTTTTGTTGCAGTTTGGCTGGGGCTGGGTTTGAACCCACCACCTTCGGCATATGGGGCCAGCGCCCCACTCACTGAGCCAGAGGTGACGCCCCCCCATTGCTGTTTTTCTGAGTCCACGGTGGCCAGGTGAAACGCAGTAATCCAGGAAGCCCCAAGAGCCAAGGGCCCTGTAATCTCTATTGGCCCCATCCTCCCCCAACATTTCCTCTCCCACCCAGTTTATTCTCCTGTCCTCTCTGAGATCCAGGCCGTAGTTTCTATCTGGTCATCAGGCAGGTGGTTGGTGCCAGTGTCGCACAGGTGAGGGGTCTCCAAGGGGCAGTGAGTAAAAAGTTGCACCAGATCTTCTGGTGCTGGCCTGGTCCACAGCCAGGATCAGGATATTCTTTACATTTATACACAACACAGATGCTCAAGTACTAAGGGCACAGAGCTGCCCAGTGTTGCTGCAGAGCCTGCAAAGACAAGCTCCCTCAATGGACTCACCGGCTGGCAAAACTTTTTGGAAATGCAATTTGGCAAAGTCTCTTGACCTTAGGAACACACTCTAAATGAGCAATGGAACTGCAGAATTCTAGGGCACAGATAAGTACCTAGAGGCCAGGGGCCTTGGCAAGTCTGTGCACTGCAGTCATGTCTGCAGATGCAGAAAGCCTAGAATCTGTGTGTCCACCAGAGGAAGGGTATACTACTCAGCATTAGCACAAGCGCCAGGGAACGTGCAGACAGCTGCTGTGCTGAGGGCAGGAATGATGTTCACGACACAGACATTGTGGAGAAGAGCAAGCTGCCCAGCACTGTGTACCCTCCATCTATGACTATAAAAGCAGATGACAAAATGACCCCCTAGATAAGACCGTGTGTATTTGGTAGGCAGGCGGAGGGTGTGAAAGGACAGTCTGGTTTAATGACTTGGATATGTAGGAGGGGGCATGGAAAGGATGGTTAACATTTTTTACATACTTGTCTCTCTGGTTGCAGTAAGAATGATACATTTTTATTAACAACAATAATAATTATATACTCACCTTTTATCGAAACCTGGTGTTACAAGGGTAAGGCCTCTGTAGGTCTTCTAAGCCAGGGTGAGACAGGCCCAGAACATACAATGGCCCTCATAATTCTGCAGAAATGGTGAAAACTGGCCAAGCAAAGTGGCTTACACCTTAATCCCAGCACTCCAGGAGGCCAAAGTAGGAGGATCCTTTGAGCTCAGGAGTTGGAGACCAGCCTGAGGAAGAGTGAGATTCCTGTCTCTACTTAAAATAGAAAAACTAGCTGGACATTGTAGTGAGTGCCTATAGTCCCAGCTACTTGGGAGGCTGAGGCGGGAGGATCATTTGACACAGTAGTTTGAGGTTGCTGTCAGCTGTGATGCCAGGGCACTCTACCCAAGGTAATAAGTGAGACTCTGTCTCAAAAAAAAAGGGGGGGGGCGGCACCTGTGGCTCAGTAAGTAGGGTGCTGGCCCCATATACCAAGGGTGGCAGGTTCAAACCCAGCCCCGGCCAAATTGCGATAAAAAAATAGCCAGGTGTTGTGGCGGGTGCCTGTGGTCCTAGCTACTTGGGAGGCTGAGGCAGGAGAGTCACCTGGGCCCAAGAGCTGGAGGCTGCTGTGAGCTGTGACACCATGGCACTCTATGGAGGGTGACAAAGTAAGACTCTGACTCTAAAGAAAAAAAACAATAAAAAACTGAAAACTGTTCCCTGTACCACAGAATTCAGGACATCAGGGCTGTAGGGCTCTTGACACTTAACCAGGCCTTACCCTGACATGGGGAGAATGTGGCTATGCCCCGCCTTGCCACCCAGTAGTGTGTGGGTGTGTGTGTCAGGAGTCCCAGAGTGACCCTGGCCCATTCCCACAGGAGAGGGAAACAGGTATGAGGCACAGAGGCTTAAGTAGTGCTGGGCAAAGACAGTGACTTCTCCCCAGACCCTCCAGACCCTCCTCTCCACACACAGCTGGTCACACCAAAGGGTGTGTCCTGTGTGGTCACAGGCTCTCAGTGTGGTGGAAGATTTAGAAGGAATAATTATGACTTCTTCGCTCCTGGGATGGGTGTTGGGGGGACACACTGGGGAAGGGCTGCTCAGAAGTGTCCTTTATTCTGCACGACAGAGAGAGACAAAGGACAGACCCTGCAGGGGGCCAGGAAGGAGAAGTCTCCCTCCTGAGCTGACCCCCCAGCCCTCCTGTCCTTGCGGGTGCTGGATAATTAATTCTCTGAACTCCAGATGTTCAGCAGCTGTCTCGGCCATTTCCGCCCCTTCTTCTGACCTTGTATCCGCCAGGAAGCATTCCCTCCTGTCCTTGGGCTCCAGGCCACCCCTACCTCCCCTGCACCCCATTTCCTGAGCAGAGGCATGTGTGCAGACTCAGCTCCCCCTCCTGCCAAGGTGGCTTTAGCTTTGTCAAGGCCTGGGGCACCGCTCCCTGAGCTGAGACTCCTGGGGCTGGTTTTATGCTCAGGTGGATGCTCTCTGCCCAGGGTTCTGATCCTGGCTCCTGCCCCTGCAGCCTCTGGGACTGGTTTTCTCTCTCTCTTTTTCTTTCTTCTCCAAGGTTGGCTCTACAGGCTCCCAAAGCATAAATCAAGGGCCTCTGGGAGGCTAGCTCCTCTGTGGAGGAGGTTGAGAGCCCTGTGGGGGTGGGGTGCATGCTCAGATGTCTGCCTGGAGGGCACTGGAGAGCTTAGGGGGGTTGCTCCCACAAATGGATAAGCAGGGACAGAGACCCACCCCTGCACTGTTGTGGATACTTCCATGAACAGATGGGGTAGGGGCACAAGAGGTCACTGCTGCTGCAGCTGGCCCAGCCTGAGGCTCTCTTGGAGGAGCAGCTCCCTTCCTGTCACATGCTTTCCTGTGGTCCTGGGGCACTCAGACTCCCATGGGTTGGTGAGGGGGGGGGCGAAGAAGACACAGGATAAGTAAGGCATGGAACCCCTGGGGCCAGTGGCTCCAGCCGGTTCATCTCTGCCCCTCAGAGTCCAAATTTGATCTCTGGCTCTCCCCCTCATCTTCTGAGCTTCCAGGTCTGGATTTTTGGTTGTTTGATGCTAAGGGCAGGTGGGCCTGGCTGAAAAAATCCTGCATTTCCGAAAAAGTTTCAGAGCAAATCAGGCTGAGAGGAATGGACTCCCTCAAATAGAATCTCTTCTGAGGAATCAAAACAAAATGTGGCATGTCTAACACTGTATGGACAGTCCTCCAGGACACCCACTGCTATGTCCTGCAGGGTCCAAACCAGGGATGGGACTCTTCAAGGTATCCCCCACCCACTGCCAGGACCTGGGCCAAGGAGGCAGGAACCCCCAATCAAGCTCTGATCTGTTGTTGGGGGTCACTCTTATGGTCTCATACAAAATGAGCCCAGAGCCTGTGCCCGCCCCCAGCAGATGGCATCTGAGTCTGTGAAAGTGGGGTGTACATTTCAGGAGGAGAAGCTACAGTTTCCATGGGAAGCTCTGCCCATACCTGGCCAGGGGTGTGGCAACTGTGGGCTCGTTCCCGGGCACTTCCCTTGCTGCTGCCCAGGACCTCATGGAGATGGAGGAAACAGGAGGGTGGGGACTTGATCAGGTACACTGATGTGCCCTAGGACACCCTCTTGGTCCTCAGGACCTAACCAATAAGCAGAGCAGCCCAGTCTGGGATAAAGCTGGATAATTAGAAAGATCTGGATGTGCTAGCTGTGTGTGTGTATGTGTTTGGGTTAAAAACTTAAAAACAGGGCTCGGCGCCTGTGGCTCAACGGGCTAAGGCGCCAGCCACGTACACCTGAGCTGGCGGGTTCAAATCCAGCCCGGGCCCGCCAAACAACAATGATGCCTGCCACCAAAAAAAAAAAAAAATGGCCGGGCGTTGTGGCGGGCACCTGTAGTCCCAGCTACTTGGGAGGCAGAGGCAGGAGACTCGCTTGAACCCAGGAATTGGAGGTTGCTGTGAGCTGGGATGCCATAGCACTCCACCCAGGGTGATAGCTGGAGGCTCTGTCACAAAAAAAAAAAAAAAAAAAAAAAAAGAATTAGTAATGTATGGTGATATAAAAAATTTGCATGTAAAGTCATTTCAGTATATCTGGCTACATAATGGAATTTTCTTAATTAAGATTAGAAAATTTTTTTTTTTACTTTCACATGGGAAATGTCCTATTTAAAAGAATTAAAGAATATAGTTCTTTTAAATTATTAAACTCTTATATCTTGAATTCATTAGAATTTTTGAGAAAAGAACTGTTAACTGATCCTTATGCTAAACTAATAATAATCATGTTTGGCCTAAAGTTAAGAGTCTGAGAATTCATGTTTATCTAGTTTTATAAAAGATTTTCACTCATTGTTTAAGAGTCTATAGTTAGTACTGTAAGTATTTAGTAGTGGATTAGGAGTTAGAAATTTTTGGTGCAAGTTACGTCTCTGTCACTGAGGAGCTGTATGACTTGGGCCACTCACTAAACATCCCATGTCTCTAATAGGGTTGGAATAAGGGTTAAGGCCTCAGTAATTTCAGACAAGTCACTTTTAAGATATTTATGCCTTAATTCATATGTTCATAAGACAAAATAGTCAAATTCCTTGCTTGAAAGTAAATGAGATGGTAACTTTAAATTATCTGAGCAATTTAAGAGAAACTGTTAGACAGTGGAATTATTATTTTTTAATTTTCTGTTCTTTTTAGCCAGTTCTTCTGTACCTGCTTCACTGGGCCAGCCAGGGGCTACATCCAATGTTTCCCAAACAGCCTCAGGACAGAAGATTGCTGTTCCAGTAATGTCCCATCATTTTTGCTTTTCAATAGACTTAAGGAGTATCCATACCTTGGAAATTGGTTTTCCAATCAACTGTATATTAAGGTGTGATTTGATTTTGTTTCAAAGTTTTATGTTCTGAAGAGAAATGCCATTTCTCTGAGGAGGTATAGAAAGAAATGTCACAAAGAAGTTACATTTGTTAACTCAGCAGACTAAAAGGGGGTAAGGCTAATATTCTAATGGCTTTGAACTTAAACCAGGGTGGCAGTGGTGATATGAGAGGTAATATTCTTACCTATTCTGGTATAATAATTGTAGGCATTTAAAATAATTTATTAATGCTGCTGTTTAAAATACATTGGCTCTTAAACTTTAAAGGTATTTTTTTTTCCCTGAAAAAAGGTGCTACAGGTCAAAATAATGGTAGTACAGTATCTTATTTTTCTATAAAACTGTATTATAATGGGAGGTTATATTCCTAATATCTACCTTTGATAGCTGTGACTCAAAACATCATATTAATGAGCTACAAGTGGAATTTGTTCACACTATTCAATATATAAGTCAGTTAAATGGCTTTATATATTTGTTTTTAATAATGTTACGTTTTTATAGACTTTGTGACTATGATATAAATTCAGTGTAATAGAATAATGTGTTTCTTTGTGTTATCACAAATTGTCCTTTCTGTGAATCCACAGCTATACATTGCTTCTTGCTATCATTTGAAGCATCCCTGCCTTTTAAATGCATATATCAACTCATACTTGCATCTGATTTTTCAGTTCTTTGATTCCTTATCAAGTCAGTTCCCAAATACTCTCTACTTTGGTATAAGTAATGGACAGAATCAATAGGACCCCGTACTAAGTGTGATTATGAATTTGTAGGATGAAGGTCTTTCCATCTCACCTTAATCTCAGCAGTTTACCTATTATTAGATACTGAGAATCATTACTAAAATGTTTTTATTTGGAAATTGAAAATTGAAAAAAGATTTTCTCTCACAGACACAGCTTTCCTCAAAGGGTTTGTATAACATTTTTAAAAGTAGAATTATTAGTTATTTTCTGCTTTACTTTTTTTTCCTTTTGTTTCTAGTCCTTTTACTGATACCTCTCTTATGCTGTTACTAGGTAATTTGATGTTAGGATTGTAGGAATTTGGCCAGAAGCACTGAAACAAAGGGATGATCAAGAATTAGATAGATGCTAAGAGATAGGAGCTTCATATGCACTTAGAAAGTGCTAATATTAGTATTTGTGTTTACTTAATGAGGAACCATTTGTTTAATCATTAAGCTCCTAACAATGTACATGGTATCAGAGGTACATGAGCCACATAAAGAGGAAGATAGATTCAGAAATAAGTCTATTATATGACAGAGAATAGTACTTCACTTGGCCAAGGAAAGGGAAATGATATTCTAAACAGAAAATAAATGGTTACTATTCACTTAACATTCTACATAGAATTCACCTGATGATAAGGACCATGGATTCTGTCTTTATATCATTTTAAGGCATTTTTTAAAATGCTAGCCATTTAACTTTTTCTCAGTTCAATAAATTTTATGTTATCATGCTCTGCCTTGGTATGAAATTGTAGTTTGCAATTTTGTAATGGAATTTGTGAGGTAACACTGGTGTATGAAAAAGTTCAATCTGTAAGACTTTTCTTAAATTTGCTTTTCTTTCAATTGCTGTATCTCATACTGGGATGGTGGGGGGTTGAAATTCTAGGGCATGCATTTTCTCTGAGATGATGTGATTTCTTTGGATGTATGTTACATAGGAGTTGGCCCAGGATTCTTCTTGTGAGAAACCAATTTTTATAAGTAGGGTTTAAATTTTAGTGTTCAATACAGGATGAAATGTGAGTATTATAGTATCTTTATATTTACTTGCCTTTAAATACAGAGTAAGTCTGACAGTAGTTAGGCATTCTTCTGTTTAATCTAGTTTAGTTTTTGTGGTAAAAGGAAGAGATCGTGTTATATCACTCTGATTCATCTGTACCACATTGAAGTTGCTTTCATCCTTGATTCTCTGTTCAGAGACAGAGTATCATGAATATGTCCTTTTGGAGTTGAATAGGGATTTTTAGCCCATAAAAGATCACTATTGTATAAAGGAAATGGGATTTATAAATTAAATTTAGCAAAACTGCTTATTACTGGAAGTCAAAATGGAAAAGATAGGATCTTAAATGGCAGCTCAGTATTTCTACCATTTTGCTGTTTAAAAAATTCTATTGATAATCATACTATGCTTTTTAAGAACCTATAAATCTCGTTGTAGAGATTTTTACTGTATTCTAAGACTTTTTCTTAAATTTTAGGTATTCATACCCATTCTTTGGAAGTGCAGCTCCTATTATGACTAATCCTCCAGTAGAAGTTCGGAAAAACATGGAGGTTTTTCTTCCCCAGTCTTACTGTGCATTTGATTTTGCAACTATGCCGCATCAGCTGCAAGATACCTTCTTAAGGTAATGTAGAAACTAAGTATATGATATGGTTACTTTCTTAAGTCAAGGCTTGAAAATTTGCATCTTACTGAAAAGGAGTTCCTATGGGCTTAAGTCCAAGTAGCAGTATGTACATTTTAGAATCAAGAAACAAATGTACTTAATGGTGTCTATGTCTATAACATTTGTGCTTCCAATGCAGAGTTTCACATAGTTTATCATAAAGGCTCTTTGCAGATTTTCATATTTTGTTTACCCACGTTAATCTGTGAATAATGATGGAATTTTGATAAGTAGTCTTGCCTTTTCAAAAAAATTTTCTAAGTTTTTATTAGGCAATTTTTCAAACATACAGTACAGTTGAATGAATCATACAGTGATTGCCCCTACACCCACCACATAAATTTTATAATTTTTTTTTGTTCACATGTAGGGAATTTATTCATAGGGAGGCTACAAGTTATTTTTCCTCTCATCGCAGTGACCCCAGGTTCCTATTGGATGTGTTATAAACAGAGGAGCCATTCTCCACGTTCCTGCTCTGAGCACACCCCTGCCTTTTTAAATATAATATAGAAAAGTAAATTAAGAACCAGATATTTTGTTTTTATTGTTGATTAACTGAATGAAAAAAAATTGCCTTTTTTTTTTTAACCTATAAACTGGAAGTATCTCAAATGATTCGTGAAGAAAAGTGAGATCTGTGAAACATCTCTTACAATTACAATTCAAATTTATATTTTACAGTGTATTAATTTAAAAGGAATAATGAAGGGAAACTAAAAATTCTCTCTTTGTGGAATAGTAACATTTGAAGAGTTTTCTTTATTGCATAGAAAGAGGTAGGAAATGAAATGGCACAGTTCTGTGTCACATTGTGATGGAGGTACGTACGTTCTGGGAAATACCTCGTCACTGTGCAGACGTAGAGGCTTCTTCCTCCACAGGGCTGCCGGACAGCCTGCAGCTCACTGCGGCTGGGGGCATATGGCTCTTTGCCCCTAGGCTACAAACCTGTACAGCAAGTTACTGTACTAAATAGTGTAGGCACTTGGAACATAATGGTACGTATTTGTGTGTCTAAGTATATCTAAACATAGAAAAGCAGTAGAAATGCGATGTAATAATCCTGTGGGACCCTCCAGGGTGCATGTGGTCCATCACTGACAGAAACGTTGTCGTATGTCATGTGACTGTATCTCATTTTGTGGAACTGAGCCTTTAATCTGACGGTGCTGGATTACATTTCAAGTAACAGAAACGTCTTTAACAGGATTCAAAGATTGTAGTTCAGAATTGATGGGTATGAACACATGTTTCTCTTTTCCTTAGGATTCCCTTGCTGGTTGAATTGTGGCATAAGGATAAAATGAGTAAAGATTTACTTCTGGGAATTGCGAGAATCCAGCTTTCTAACATCTTGTCTTCAGAAAAAACTCGTTTTTTAGGTTCTAATGGTGAACAGTGTTGGCGTCAAACTTACAGTGAAAGTGTGCCTGTGATAGCAGCACAAGGGTAATAAAATTGATCTTTACTTTGCTTTTTTATTCTTACAGTAATTCTGATTAGCCACAATTTCACCCTTTCATATCTTCATTCCAGATTTTTCTTCTTTGACTTGGGGGGCTGTTTATCAGTTTGCTTTTTAGCTTTCTGATACGCATTTTACTCCACAAAAGTAAAGAATCATTGCTACTGTGGTACTGTAATACTTATTCAGACTAAGTATTTTTATTTTCCCTTCCTTCTCTTTAGCCTGACAACTTAAACTTCAGTATCTAGTTTTTGTAGCTTGTAATTCAGGCTTAAATTTATAAAGTATTTTGCATTATTTTGTGGTGGAAATGGCTATGACTTTTTTTCCACATGGAAAATATTTTAACTTCTGCCTCAAATCTAAAGTGTGAGGATGTTACAAATATTTAGCAGTTGGAGTTATCTTTTTGAACTTCATTGCCATAGTGAAAAACTTGAGTTTTTTACATATTTTAAATGAGGTACGTGCTGAATTATCTTTTTGAAATTAACAATTTAAATATATCTTTAAAGAATAATAAGAATGGCCGAGTGCAGTGGCTCATGCCTGTAATACCAGCACTCTGAGAGGCTGAGCCAGGCAGATTGCTTGAGGGTAGGAGTTCAAGATCAGCCTGAGCAAGAGCCGGACCCTGTCTCTACTAATAATAGAAAACTAGCTCTCCCTCGTGGTGGGCGCCTGATACTGGGGAGGCTGAGGCAGGAGAATCACTTGAGCCCAATAGTTTGAAGTTGCTGTGAGCTATGACGCCATAGCCCTCTATCCAGGGCGACAGAGGGAGACTCTGTCTTATAATATAGAAGGAAATAAGGCTCAGTAAAAAATCTTAGATTTAAAAGTATAGTTGATTTTTTTCCCCCTTATACCTCCCCATTCATATCCACTTTGAGAGACTGAAGGATTTGCTAAAACTTTTATTCACTTAGAAGATCTGGGAACAGGTGTCTTAGAGAATCCACTATTGGGTTAACTGAATTTTTGTTGTTGTTGTTTCAACTCTTGTTACTGAAAATAAGCATTATGTTCTGTCATTATAAGTTGAATATAACCAAGTCACTAACTATTGAACCTATTTAATGCTATCTGTTATGAATATTTTGTTGCCCTGCTCTGAGGACAGAGAAGTTTTAGAGATTTACCTAAGGGACAACTTCAAGAATGCTCAGGAATTTCAGATATAGTAGTACTTTGTTACTTTATTCATTTCTTCCTAAATCCAGGAGATCAGAACAAGAAAATGTATTAAGTAGGAGTTCTAATTGGGTGAGATCCATTCATTACATTTTGTTTGATTGGCATATTATTTGATTTGGACAAAACCGTGTCTTTTTGTTGGCAAGATGTTATTGTCCTCTAACATTTTTTTCTTGTTTTTATTGAGTTAATGATAAATGCTACATGCAGTTGTATGATTCAGAGAGGTGCTTGTTATGATCAAAATAACCCTACTTTTAGGAATTATCCTGAGGCAAATTTTATATTCAGTAAAAGATTCATGTACTAGTATGTTTATCCCAGGAAGACTAGAAACAAGAATTCAGAATAACCTATATCTGAATTTATAGTACTTGAAGTACTATAATGTGAAATATATTTCACTGTATTTTTTACTATATTTTACTATAAATATATTAATTATTTTATAGACAGTAAAAAATCACATTTTTAAGTTACTGTTTGCCATGAGAAAATGCTCCTGATATAAATAGGAAAGCAGGACAGAACTGTCTAATGTGAACACGCCTGCCCGCCTGTGTATCCACATGTAAGTAAAATGAAGAAGGAGGAAATAAACTAAATACTGGTAGTAATTCCTGTAGGCAGGAGGGTGTTAAATGTCACCTTTATGCTTCTCAGTTTTTCCAAACAGTGTACAGCTGTTGTAGGTCATTTTGTTGTAAGTACAGGTATGTGTTACACTTAATAGGGTGTTTGCGGTGACCAAATCATGCATTAATACATGGAAGGTCTGGAAGCTTTTAGAAGCTGCTACAGTTTCCGCAGCAGAGGTGTCAGGTGCAAGATATGCTGCCTATTTCACATCGTTAAAATACTGGGGTAATGAAAGGAAAAATAATATGCAGTGTTTCTGTGCATTTCTAAGATTTTTAAATCTCATTTGTAGATCAAATAACAGGATAGTAGATCTTTCTTACACAATGACACTAGAAGATTATGGACTGGTAAAAATGCGTGAGATCTTTGTCTCTGATTCTTCTCAGGTAAATATAATTGAGTATTAGCAAATTATTTTTTAAAAGGAATCTAATGTGTATGTTTGTTTAAATGTGCTTTTTAATCGTACCCTAGAGTATACCTGCTATACAAGAGAAGCCAGCTTCTCTTCCCCCAGCACCTTGTCCTTCAGAGATCCAGACAGAGCCTCGGGAAACTTTAGAATACAAAGCAGCACTTGAACTAGAAATGTGGAAGGAGATGCAAGAAGATATTTTTGAAAATCAGGTTACTAAAGTTACTTAAAACAATCTATGTTTGTTTACTTAGCATCTTGATCCTTCATGGCAGGGTTTTCTCTGTTCCATAGGTACCCTATCCAGTTTCTTTGAATGTCAACAATATGTAACTTGTAAAGAAAAATTGAGAATAAAAAGTACTTGAAATGTGACAGCTTGGCAGATGTCGCTCAGAAGGATGCCGAGCTTTGTCCACGATGGTTGGGCAGAATTATTACAGGAATGAAGGTTACTCTTTCAGTCTCAGTTCTCATGTGGCATACCCTCCTGAACCTGGCCTCATCAGTCTCCAAACAAAAGAGTTAGAAAACAAACCCATTATCAGCTTTCCATGTTCTTGAAGTCGTCTTTTTTTTTTCTTTAAGAATGAGATAGAGAAAAAGAGCTTGGTGGAGGGAAGAGGTGTGACAAGGAAAGGGGCAGCAGTGAGCTGAAGGAGGGCTGGGGCACTGATGACAGCCCTTGGCAGGCTGTGAGGGGTTCTGTCCACTCGTAGTCTGTGAGAAAGCCAACTTTGGCCACCCCAAGTCACGCCACCAGCCTCTTGTAGAGACCCACTGTCAAAATGACAGTAGTACAATTAAGTGCTGAGCGCTTGCATATGATATAGATACTGGTGAACATGAAAGTATCGCCCTCCTACCAAACAGAAAAGTTTATCACTGGATAAAGACGCTTATGAAGAAGCTGGACTCTGAGATCATTTAGAAGAACTGGTAATCGTGTCTCTAGATGCTGACAAGCTTGTAGAACTTACACAGGGTTGTTCCCAAGTCCAACCCTGTTCCTGTCTGTAGGGAGAGACCCTGCAGTAGACCCTGGGCCTGAGGTGGGAGGGTCTCCCTAGCCCCCCACCTCCCTGCAGCAGTGGTCAGCCTCTGCTGACTCTGAACCGTATCCTGAACTTAAAGACAACTTGAACTTAGGTCCACATTGCAAATGAGAGACAGGGAAATATTACAAGTTCCCTATACTACATGACTTCTTCCCATTCCCTAACCCAATGCCACGAAGATAAAATGGGAAATTAAAAAAAAAAAAGATAGAATTTCTAAAGAAAATGTAGTAGTGATCAATGTTAGTTTTTCTGTGACTGTTTTTCTTCCTTTTATAGCTAAAGCAGAAAGAACTGGCTCATATGCAGGCTCTTGCAGAGGAATGGAAGAAAAGGGACCGAGAAAGAGAATCACTAGTAAAGAAAAAGGTAATAAGTTGTGTGAAAATTGAGGGAAGAAAGGAAAAATATTAATGATAATAGCTTGACTATGCAGTAAAGCAAATCTCTGGAAGAAATAACTAATTGTAGTGGTTTTGTGTTGGTATGGAAATAGTGAACAGATGGGCCACAGTGGGAGGGAAGCTTTTCATAGTAAGATGTTTCTGTGCTTTTTGGATTTTGACACATGCAATTGTGTTACTTACTAAAATATATATAAATATAAAAAAATTAATACTGTCAAGAAAAAACCTGCTGATAGTGTATGAAAAAGAAAGTAGCATGTTTCAGTATATATAAAAATTACTTTATAGTCTGAAAGATTAAGTCTTGCTCCTGTAAGTCCCAGAGGCTCAGGAGGCTGAAGCAGCAGGAGCCTTTGAGCCGAGGAGTTGGAAGCTGCAGTGAACTGGGATCAGGCCACTGTACTCCAGCCTGGCAGCATAAGTGAGGCCTCAGTCCCCTCCAAAAAAATTATGAGAATGTCTCAAAAATGCTTAAGCTACTTTTAAGAATTAAATCATGAAGTAAGTCATATATCTTTAAAAATGATAACATGAGACCATTTCATCTTACTCCAGAAAGCAAAAGTTTAATATTCATTTACACTCAACTTGTTAAATAATACAACTAGGAATATTTAGAAACACCCTGATTAGTTTCTAATCAGTATGCAGCCTCAGCTTTGAGGAGGTGACTCCACAGCTCTCTAGCGAACCTTCTCTGTGCATCTCCCTCCTCTACTCACACGTGCCAGTTGCCTGAGCTCTAGTCTCTGGTCTGTTCCCTCCCTCAGCGGGATCACGAGGCTCTGTCTGGGTGCTGCTCTGAGTCAGTGTGGAAATCGCCAACATTCCTGTAGGGCAGCGGTTCTCAACCTGTGGGTCACGACCCATAGGAACTGTATGCAAGAGCCGTGGCATTAGGAAGGTTGAGAACCTCTGCTGTAGGGCTTGCCTCCTTTATTCCCTGTCTTTTAGGGTTCCTAGTCCTATGCTGCTCTTGCTGACTGTCCGAAGAGAGTTACATGTATGTTGTTCAGTTTTCAGTTTGTGTTTATTGAGGTGGCAGTTTCTCTTTGATGGGTGGTAGCAGAAGTCAGCCAGGTGATTGACCACTTTGGCTTTGTGTAACTCATTTCTCAACCATGAAAAACTTGCATAACCAGTGAGCTTTAAAAAAGGCTCAGTAAAAAAGAGGGCAAAACTACTCAAAAACCTCCATTATGAAATGTTCAAATATCACCCAAATCATGATAATTAGAAGCCCTCACATATATTTAAACATTATTCTAGTTTTACTGCCACATACCAATAGGAGGGTCAGGGACCCACCCCACCACAGGGGGATTGTATACATCTGTTTAAAATGTACAAAAACAAACTGGTGGTGGGGTCACCCCCACTGGTCTATAGACTGTTTATACCTGAGTTTTATATTATGTAATATTTCAGAGCCAACATAGTATAATATTAATTAATCTGAGGAAGCTGGAAAATATTTTAGTATTCCAAATTTCTCATTTAGCCTTTAAGACAAGATGAGGTTTATCTTTCAATCATTTTTTTCCCCCATGCTATTGAAGAGTTTTTCAGTTTTGAGATTTATAAAATGCAAATCAGGAAAAAATTTGAAAAGTTAATATAATTATAAGAAATGACAAATCCAATTTTTGCCATAATTGAACTTTTTTTGAAAAATAAAATCAATTTTAATGTAATGAGGTGAAAAACCTCCCCAAATAATTTTTGATTTGTTTTCATTTTGGTAATAAGAGTCTTTTCATTTGAAATTTTTGATTGGTTACCATTTATCCAACTTCTACCATTTCGGCTTGAGTTGATGAGTTCCTGGCTAGTTAATACTCCTTAGAAAATACAGTGTAATAAGCTGGGCATAGGGGCCCATGCCTGTGATCCTAGCACTTTGGGGGCTGAGATGGGACGATTGCTTGAAGCTAGGAGTTTGAGAACAGCCTAAAGCAACATAGTGAAACCCTGAATCTACAAAATACAAAAAAGTCAGCTCGGAGTGGTGGTGTGCTCCTGTAGTCCCAGCTACTTGGAAGGCTAAAGCAGGAGTATCTCTTGAGCCCAGGAGTTAGAGGTTGCAGTGAGCCATGATGACACCACTGCACACTAACCCGGCAGCAGAGCAAGACCTTATCTCAAAAGTATATAAATAAATAGAATATGCTGCTCATCTAATAAGTGGTTGAGCTGTCTATTTGAATTAGTCATATTATAAAAGTAGAGTTGAGAGTTGCTATTTTCTTTTCCCCTAAGTGCACTTTGAGACTAAATACTTTAATTCAAAGGATCTTCTTGTGAAAGAATATTGTAAGGTAGGATGTGCTAACATGATCAGTTTTAAAGTTTTTATAAACTACTACAAAGTGAAATCCTAGGGAGAAAAAAGCAGTTTTTCTTCTGTATGATGAAATCTTTTAAATATCACCTGGTATTTTAAATTTTTTTTTAATTAAAATTTTTAGTTATTAGGGGTACATAATAGTTGTATGTATTTATAGGGTACTTGTGATATTTTGATCAGGTACAATGTATATTAATCAAGTCAGAGAAATTGGGATCACAACTTTTTTATGTCAATTCTTTGTGAGCCTTTCTGTTAATTTATTTTTATTTTGTTTACCTGAAATCTTTCTTAAAACACTGTATCACTTCTTTGATACTTTGAAAGTTGACCTGAAGGAGTATATAAACAGCATATACCTGGCTCCTACGTTGACCTCTGTAGCATTTGAGATAATATTTTCTTTGCCTTACACGTGATTGTCCATCTTCAGTTAGCTGAAGATCGAGCTATCCGCAGAGAAGGAAGACATGAGTTCTCCACGGGGGTTGAAGGGCAGCACGAGGAAGTATTGTATAGATAAGATCATGCTTTCACTGTATGAAGATTACTAGATATTGCCAGGTAACATCCAAAGGGCATTCCAAACAGAGAAAGCCCCTTGAGTAAAGGCAGAGAAGTTTGACACAGGTTGTGCGTTAAGAAAATTGTATGTAGTTTGATGTGGGTGGACAAGAAAGAAACAGTGTGCCTTTGAAATAAGAGGTTGACTGAGATTAGATTGTACCATGTAGGCTTTTTCAGCCAACCTTCCCTGAGAAAATGAATCCCCAAAGCCCTAAGGTTTCCATTGTTGGTAATCATTAATTTTATCCTATGCAACAGAATAAGGTAATCTAAGGTAATCAGGTTTTCATTTTAGAACAATCATTTTGATAGAAGTATAGTGGATAGAACAGAGGAATGTGAAACTACAGTCTAAGAGACTAGAAAAGCAATAATCTGTATAAGAAAATGAAGGCTGAAAACTAACAGAAGCAGTAAGATTGTGGAGCAAAGATTACAGACGGGTTTTAAAGAGACGGTATGAAGGAAGTTCACAACCTCGGCCTGAGGGATCCTCAGTCCCGCCTTCCCTGCAGTTCTCTCTCTAGGCAGCTCATTCTCTCACTCTCCAGAACTTACCTCACAATGTTTTTCTCTTATCAAGTAACCCTCCTCATCTTGATCCACTTTTCTCTCTCCCTTTTTACACTTCCTCTGCTGGGCTTCCTTGAAAAATTGGTTCAGAAAATTCTAGTAAAAAATTATCCGTCTAAATTGAAGGTAGAAAGCCAAGAGAATCCTGCATCTGGTATGAGCAGGTAGGCCCACCTTCCTGAGTAAGACTCGTACCCTTAAAAACAGCAGATCTGTTTTTGAGGTTATCTTTTTTTTTTATTTGTAAGTATCGGTTGTCTATTTTTTGAGACTTTAGAAAAAAAAAATAATAAGTTAACTGATAACTCCATACTGAACCTCAGAGTCAAAGCATTCTGTGATAGACATATCTTGTCAAATATCTTCTTATTTGACAATATGAATGTTACTTTTTTTTGCATTATCATTATTATTGCTCAGTATTTCATTGCAGCAATTGTCTAATTTCTTTTCTGAATGTATTTATCTTCATTCATTCTTTACGAGGTTTTTGTTTCTAGTCCTTATCTTAAACATTCTTATTGTTATTAAATTTTAAGCCTTTTTAATTTTGTGAAGGCAAAAAGTGGAAACCAAATAAACACATGTGTATGTATAGAGAAAATTTAAAAAATTAAAAAAGCAGAGCACAACTTTAGGCCAGAAATAATAGGGTTACTAGGATAGTGGCTCTAACAGGGACTCAGTTACTGGCATTATAGTAAAAGGTCAGATCTGAATCAAAAGGAGGACTAAGTGGTAACTGAATAGCTGATCTAACCAGAGCTAAGTTCTAAGAATTGAGAGTGTAAGTGCCTGAGACGGCTTCAAATAAGTACCAGAGGATTGAGTAAGGCGGATTTTAAGGAGCTAGGTTTTTGACTAAGCACAGGTTTTATTAGCAGGCTGATTGCGCAGCAGGAGTATGGACTTCCTTGGGAGACTGAATATCACTGGTGATACCTGAGCAGATGCTAAGTGGGCTTCTTTCCTTAGAGTACAGCAGAAAGAATTTCTGCTTGGATCCTGTTTCTGTGAAATAATGTATTACATATTTTTGAATTTGTGTGTGTTTTTTTAATTTGAGGAGAAGGTAACTTTTCTTTGACTGTATTTTAGGTGGCTGAATATACTGTTCTAGAAGGAAAACTTCAAAAAACCCTAGTCGACTTAGAGAAGCGAGAGCAGCAGCTTGCTTGTGCAGAATCTGAGGTATTTCCTCCATCACTCATGTATCTTTAATTTGCAAAGTCTTTTTATTTCATTCATACTATTGATTTTTGCTCTATACTCAAAATATATTTTATAGAACTTTCAGATATTATGGAGAAAACTGCTGTTCGACTGGGTAAAGCATATCTTAGGTGTTAGAATGTTAGTAGTAGGAAGATGGTGGTTTTTGAAATCACTTAGCTATTATTCTGCCAGCTTGGCTGACTAATACAAGATGGGTGTTTGAGGCTAGTTTGCCTATCATGTGGAAGGAACAGAGAGTTGCGGTGCCTGGAGAGAAGAGGAAGTGTAGCATAGGCTCAGGGGCATAGAATCTGATGTTGTTCTCAGGAAGAAAGGAATTTCCTTCTTCCTTGACCATTAAAGATCAGATCCTAAGAAGAGTTGAGAACTTAAGTCAGTATTATGCCTAGTTAGCATTAGGTTTGACCCTAAATGTTTTTTAAAATTTCAGTAAAGATCATTTCAAAATAATTAGTATGCCTTCCACATTAAATGTATATGCCCCTTCCCTAACTAAAATAGGTTTATTAAAATTTTCTCAACAAATCACCCCAACAATATCATTATACATTTTCTGAGATTTCTGAATAATTTGGGTGGTTAAACTTAAACATAAGGAAGATTTTATTCCTAATAACCAAGGTTCTGTCACCTTCTACAGGATTAGTCAGAGAATCAGAGGTTTCTAAAGGAAGAAAAGAAAATTGGGCATATTTGCTTATATGAGAAAAGGGTTTTTTCGAAAAAAACAGTCAAGGACTCTATCCCTTTCACAGTAGTACCAAAGAAGATGAAATATTTGGGAGTTTATTTAACTAAGGATGTGAAAGATCTTTATAAAGAGAACTATGAAACTCTAAGAAAAGAAATAACTGAACGTGTCAACAAATGGAAAAACATACCATGCTCATGGCTGGGAAGAATCAACATTGTTAAAATGTCCATACTACCCAAAGCAATATACAATTTTAATGCAATTCCTATTAAAGCTCCATTGT
>CAUYRH010088669.1:0-26429 GCA_963574655.1 Perodicticus potto
GATGATAACAAGTGATCCCTGAAGGAAATCTGAGCAGAACATCTGCATTCCCATCAGGGCCGGATTTAGCTTTCCAAGGAAGGAAGTAGATGCAGGATTTTGTATCCAAGAGAATCTAGTGTAAGAATCAAGAATTTAATAAAAATTTTCGAACTTAGGTTTAAAAATGAACATGGATATTTACCATAACAAGATCTGTCCTCAGTGCTAATTAGACAACCCATGGAATGCTGAGTTCAATTCTGATTATTACAGTTGAAAAGAAAACCCACTTACTGGAATGTGTTCAGAGGGAAATAATTGTAACAGTAAAGGAACTAAAAATCACACACACACACACACACAAAAAAAATTAGTTAAAGGAATTATACACACACAAAAAAGACTAGTTAAAAGAATTAATGTTTACACTGAACAGAAATTTTCTTCAGCTCTGTAAAAGGGCTTTAAACTATTCCCTGTAGAATTAAGAGATGAAAGTGCAGGAAGACTGATGTCACTAAAATAGAGGAAGGATAATATAAATAACTAAAACCAAATGAAAAAATCCTACAGGTATAAGTTAGCCCAATGAAGGAGGAAAGAACCTTTTCTGATCACAGAAGCTATCCCAGGCAACTTCAGAAGGTTCAAGTTGGTCAAATATAAAACCACCAGAAGATTGGAAGAAGAGAGAATGGCTAGGAAGTCAAGGTCAGATCATCAACATCCTTGTATTTCATATTTAGAACCTGGGCCATTATGCAGCTATGTGTTGACTGGCTTGGCATTTTAGGAGGGTAAGTCTGACAGCAAGGTAGAGAATGGATTAAGGGAGAGGTACAAGCCAGAAAGCAGATGAACCAGTTACGAGAAGCCATAGTCATGGAATCATGTCTGTCTCGCCCCTCATTGTATTTGCAATACCTCGCATTGCGCCTGCACATTGAAGACCCTCATTAAATATCAAATGGATGACTGTCCAAGGAAAGCATCGGTGGTTGGGGGAACTAGATGATGGCTGTCATGTTCAAAAGATATGGAGAAGGCAGAATGCAAATCAAGGAAGAGGAAAGATTTAAGGATAAGGGGCAGATTTCCTGATTTGGCCCTAGTAGCGTACGTGCTCTAGACTGGACAGACTGAAGCAGGAGTGACGGGGTCAGGTAAAAGAAAGGAGGGAAAGACTGAATTCTAAGGTCTCACTAACGATCTGGGATTAGAAGCTATCTGTTGTTGAAATGTCTCAGCAAAGTCTCCACTATTGCACCTTGTCATAGATACTTTCTATGTACAAGTTTCCCGTGATTACTACCACCCCATCAGTGTGGGACAGCCTATTTCTTCACTTTTCTCTGGTACAGCAAAGCAGCAAGCCAATTACTGAGATCATTCAGATGAAAATTTTACTTTTGCCTGAATTAGCCAGAGAATTGAAGCATAAATGGACCTTTTCACTTGACTGATTGAGATAATTGCCTCACTTTTCTGGGGGAGACCTATAGCTTCCAGGCTGTGCTTGGTCACCAAAACATGTTTGTAATATGCGTTATTGACTTTTCTTGAAACAACTATGCTTGGCTAAGTGCCACATTCAAACGCTTGCCCTCATCTTTTCAGGTATCTGAAACAATGCAGAGAAATACCATGCCTGGAAAACTCAATGCTTGAATTCTTTCGTTTGGGGGCAGATCTTAAGCATATCAGTGCAGGCCTCCAAAAGAGGTAAAATGGCATCTAGGGGAGTCTGGAAGGAGGCGGCAGGGCAGGAGGTTGGTTCAATGGATAAGATGTAAGAAGTAGAATTAGCTCCAAGTGCACAGGAACAAATGGCTTTTCCTGAAAGCATTGGGTAGGGAGATTGAAAGAAACATGTAATTTACATTTATTATTGGAAGGATAAGAGGAGTTAATAAAGGCACTTGAGGAGGGGCAGACAATTAAAGCAGCAGCAGCAGCAGGGCTCAAATCTGAGCCTTTGGCCTGGATCCTATGTAATAGAAGCTTTTACTAACAGCATGAGACATGAGGAACAGATTCTAAAGAAATAGCACAGGACCTGAGCTTTTTTGCAGATTTTGCTCTCTGGTGGCCTGTTATGATAGCCTGCGAGTGTGGCACATGGTCAGGACTGACCTAGAAAACTCACTGAAGAGCAAGATGTACATTAGAAAACCCCTCACAAACTTTAAGTTTGTGAGGAAAGGGTGGCACGCAAATATGACTGTAATTACTTTGTGATGGCTCCCCTTACTGGCCAGCAGGCAGAACATACTAGATCCTGAAGAGAAGTTGAAGGAGGTTAACAATGAGACACCCTCCTTGATTTCTGAACTTCCAGTATTTAAAAAATAATAATTAAATGTATTTGTACAAATATATCTAAAATACGTTTTATTATCTTAGCATCAAAGAAAAGAAGGGAAATCTCAGTCATGGTATTTATAAAAGCCATAAGAATTATTTTTTGATTTTGTTATTGATTTATCTTCAGTGGATATTTAGAGTCCATGTTAGGTTTTGTGAGTATAAAATATATCAGTGCTTTAAGCTTTTTAATGTTTAATCTTTTATATTACATATAATTTTATTTTATTTTTGACAGAGCCTCAAGCTGTTGCCCTGGATAGAGTGCTGTGACATCACAGCTCACAGCAACCTCCAATTCCTGGGCTCAAGCAAGTCTCCTGCCTCCGCCTCCCAAGTAGCTGGGACTACAGGCGCCCACCACAACGCCCAGCCATAACGATTACATATAATTTTAAAAATAATTTGGGGTGATGGATTAGACACAAAGCAGCTGCATTTTTTTTTTTTTTAAGAGACAGAGTCTCACTTTGTCACCTGCAGTAGAGTGCTGTGGTGTCACAGCTCACAGCAACCTCCAGCTCTTGGGCTTAACCGATTCTCTTGCCTCAGCCTCCTGAGTATCTAGGACTACAGGCACCAGTCACAACACCCGGCTATTTTTTTGGAATAATTTGGCTGGGGCCAGGGTTGAACCTGCCACCCTCTTTATATGGGGCCAGCTCCCTACTCACTGAGCCACAGGCACCACCCCATCAACTGCATTTTGTGGGGAAACTATGTTCTTACAACAGGGAGGCTATTATTGTTTAAAGCAATCTTGAATTTCTTTTTGTTTGTTTTATTTTTTGGAATATTTCTTTTTATCTTTTCTTTTTGAGATGGTGTGTCACTTTGTCGCCCTAGGTCATGGCATCATAGCTCACAGCAACCTCAAACTCCAGGGCTTAAGTGATTCTCTTGCCTCAGCCTCCCAAGTAGCTGGGACTACAGGTGCCTACCACAACACCCAGCTAGTTTTAGAGACAGGGTCTTGCTGAGGCTTGTCTTGAACCTATGAGCTCAGGCAATCCACCTGCCTTAGCCTCCCTAGTGCTGGGATTACAGGCATGAACCACCATGCCCGGCCTAGAATATTTCTTTAATTGTGGCAATTACTGATATTTTAAAAGTATATTTCTCACAGTATATTTATAAAGGTATGTATTGACACAGGTCAAATATACTTTTGAATATATAGATTATGCAAAATCAACTATGTTAAAACATGAACGAACTGGTAAAGTTAAATCATTTTACCGAAAATAATAAAAGTAAAGTACATACCTTTCAAATTGTTCCCCAGATTTCCAGAAATAATCTTAATTATGGCAAATAGCATCCAAGTACATATTATCCACCTTTCCCACAAGACATGTGTGTGGATATTTATTTAAATATAAGGATTAGAATATTTTATTTTAAAGATGTTTCATTATATCTGTATACAAGTATCATAAAACTCTTTTTACAAGGAAGTAAGCAATTTATTTATTTTTATTAAATCATAATTGTGTACATTAGTCCAATCATGGGGCACAATGTGCTGACTTCATATACAATCTGAAATATTTTCATCAAACTTTTTAACATAGCCTTCATGGCCTTTTAATCACTATATGAAGACGTTTATATTCTGCATTTAGTAAGTTTCACTTGTACTCTTGTAAGATGCACCATAGTTGTAATCCCACCAATTGCCCTCCCTCCACCCATCATTCCCCCTCCCCTCCCGTCCTTTTCCCCATATTCTTGTGCTATAATTGGGTTTTAGCCTTCAGATGAAAGCTATAAATTAGTTTCATAGTAGGGTTGAGTACATTGGATATTTTTTCATAAAACATTTTAATGTGTATTTTGTCACTGGGGAATCTAAGAAGGTCAACAAATTGCAAGTACCAGATTACTTTTTGTTTTATTTAAACCAAGATTAATAAATCTTGTTTGTAAGACAAATAACATTGACATGGAAGAAAAGTTACTGCATGACATCGAATTTTTATTTAAGCTGATCCTGCAACAGATAGAACTTTCTTGAAATTAACAGTTTACATTGAAATAATTTGCTCCAGATTTTTATTCTTTCCATTTTATTTTTGAGTACGCACTGTATTAGTCAGGAGATTCTAAATTGTGCTATAGTAATGGACCACCATCTAACCATGGTATAGACCAAGCTTAAACCATGGTCTCACCCTATGTCCATCCTGTATGCATGAGGCACTCTGCTCATGTCATCCTCACTTAGGTGTGAAGACTGATGAGATCGCACCATCTGAAACTTCCCAGGCAGGGGGACCACAGCTTCTCATGCATGGCTTCCTAAGGGTTTCTAATTGGAAATAAGATATGTCATTTCCACTCACATTGCATTGGCCAACGTAAGTTACACAGACAGAAATCGAACTACATTTTACTTCCTGTTGTCTTAATTGATCCCTTACAAAGACGTTTTAGTCTTTCATAGAAAAAAAATAAAAGGTTTGGGTCATGCTGTCCTACAATGTGCCTGGATAAACAGAAACATTGGGGAACAGCACGAATAACTCCCTCTCTCACACTGAATGAGGAACTTTATCTTAATATAGGAAAGGGGACAGTGTTATCATAGCTGAGAATCAAATACAGTGACAAGATATAGTAAAATTTATATTTTGATTTTTTTTAAAAGCTGGAAAAGGCCTAACATATTTATTGGTATGGTTTGATCTGAACTTCTAAGTCTTGCTTTTTACTAAAATAAATTGTGCTTAAATTGAGCTCTGTAGGGATTTCACAGTGATTGATCGATTAGCCTGGTTAGGGCTACTCAAGATGGATGTCAGGGGTGGGGCAATGGTGTGAGAGCAGCTGTGTTCAGGGCTCCGGCCTCTGTCTTAAGTGTTGCCATGGTGACAGCTGCCAGTGGAAGCCCACTGGGAGCCCAGTAGGAGCGCTGGTTGCCAGAGCTTTGTGTCAGACAGTGTGCCATCCTCAGCCCTTCGGAAATAAACACAATCAACTCTTCAGCTGGGGTGTCTCTTTCTGCTCACTAACCTGAGGGATGGTTTATTGTCACTTGAACTGTCAATTGCCAGACATAAGTTCAGACTCTATTTTCTCTTTTCTCCTCTACTCTTCCTCTCAGCTTATTTTCATACCATACCCCACCCTTTTCCTTATTTTATAGATACATATTTAATAGTTATTCATACTGAAATTTTAATTTATAAATATAGATATAATTTTAAAAACCTAAGATATAAATAAGTCCTATAATGGCTGCCACAAAGAACTTTCTACGGTGATGGAAATGTTAATTACCTGCGCTGTTCAACCGTAACCACTGGCCACCAGTGACTACTCAGCACTTGAATTGTGGCCAGTCCAACTGAGTAACTAAATTATTTAATTGAGTTAATTTTAGTTCATTTTATTCTTAAATAGCTACATGTGGCTAGGACTATTGTGTTGAACAGCACAGTTCTAGGATCATTTTCAAGTCCAGAGAGCTGTACCAGCTACGGCTGGCCAGGGAGAACTCACACTTAGCAGAATCCTCTCATTCACAGTGACCCACTTATTATCTGCCCTAACGCATACTGTTATTATTGCTGTAGAAGGTCTACGGCTGCACTTTGGTCTACACAAACTGGCTCTTGTAAATTTGATTATGTAGCTAAAGAGGAGCAAAGAGAAGGGGCAAGAGGATCTGGGATCTGGGATTATTCCAGGTGATTATCCTCTAAGCAAGCTTTAAAAAGGGAAGATATTACTAGAGTAGACACATTACTGTGATTCTGCAAAAGAATCAGATGCTGACTAGAAGTCATCAGTTCTAGTCCCAGATTTCATGCTGGTTACTTAGGGAGAACACTGATCGGGAGGTTCTTTTTTTTTTTTTTTTTTTTTTTTGCCTAAATTCCTTCTCTGTAAAAAGGGGCATAATAATATTTACTGTGTGCTCACTAATATGACAGGGGCTTTAGGTAATTCTCATTTATTCCTTTTAACAAATCCATAAATTAGGGATTATTGGGCATAATATATAGATGAGGAAACTTAAGCTCAGAAGAGTTAAGTGCCTAAGATGTTTAGCTAATAACTGGAAGAATCAAAATTTATTCAAAGTCAAGTCTGTCTCCAAAAGTCCAAGTGCCTCCTGCTAAATCCCATTAGAGTATTTCTAAAATCCCTTCCTTCTCTGAATCATCATTAAAATGAGTGTCACATATTAAATACGTTGAATGAGCTTTGCATTCAACCAAAAATAGAATGCTTATCCATATTTCATTTGTATTTTAAAAACATAATAACAGCTAACTATTAGACATTTCCTGACCTGGACCCATTTAAAGTTTTCTAAGACAGTGGCTTTCAATCCTGGCTTCACATTATAATTATCTGGAAAGATTTTAGAAATATGGATGCCAGAGGTTCTTCTCAAATGACTTAAATCAAAATCTATAAGAATGGGGCTAGGGACAGTTTATTTTAAGTTCCTCAAGCTATTTCAATGCGCAGGTTGTGCTGAGAATCAGTGTCCTGATGTAAGCTACAAAATCGGCTTCTATTGCAACACCTGCTAGAACTTCAAGAGTCTGCCTCCAAGAGAAAGCCGTTCAGGAACATGTCTCCAGGAGAAAGCCCATGGACATCTTGGTTGATCTGTTTCATTTTATAGATTCATTCTGGGGGAAACAGCCAGAGATAGTTGAGATAAGAAAGCCATCTCACACAGACAAGACTTTTCCCCTGCAGAGTGACTACGAGGCAAAAGGAATTTCTCACTCTCTTCCAGAACTCAGAAGCCTCTGCCATATGCACAACTGGAGGAAAACTAGAACAAAGAGGGTAAGTATCTGACAGTAGAAGAAAGGACTCACCAACTTACCTCTGAATTCCTTTCCTTGGCTATGGGTGCTATAGCAGTGTCTGTTCACGCTCAAGTTGCAACAGGGTTTTAAAGGCTTCCCTGCTGATGGCAATGCCCTTGAAAAGCAGGTTTTATAAAGCAGGGATACCCACAAGGAGCAAAGGAGTTGAATAGCTTGGGTGGTTGCTACACTTGAAGAACAGGCTTGTCTATACTCTCACACTTAAACCAGCTCCCTTCTCCTTTTTTTTTTTTAATTCAAATTCTATGCACAATTTTCTTTTACAAAAGAACAGGCCAGACGTCATGATGCACACTTGCAGTCCCAGCTACTCAGGAGGCTGAGGTGGGAGATCACTTGAGCCCACAAGTTTGAGTCCAGCCTGGGCAACACAGCAAGACTTTGTGTTGATGACAAAAACAAAAGGATAGACAAAACTCTTAGTAGCTCGAACTTTCCTGCTTAACTTTCATATTATTTTAAAGACGTTAATGTTTATCTTAAAACACTATTGTATTAATTTCACTCCTATGCTTATCCTCAAAAATCTTTAGTGACAGGCCTTTTTTCATAACTACAACCATGCACTTCAGACTTGGAGAATCTTGTCTAAAATGCATATCCTGAGGCCAGACACAGCAGCTCACGACTATAATCCTAGCACTTTGGGAGGCTGAGGCAGGTGGATCGCTTGAGCTCAGCAGTTCTAGACTAGCTGGAACAAGAGCAAGACCATGTCTGTCAAAAAAAAAAAAAAAAAACCCTAACCAAGTGTTGTGGCAGGTGTCTCTAGTCCCAGCTACTTGGAGGCTGAGGCAAAAGAATCTCTCGAGCCCAAGAGCTTAAGGTTGCTGTGAGCTCTGACACCACAAAGCACTACCCAGGGTGAGAGAGATTCTATTTCTAAATAAATAAATAAATTAATTAATTAAATGTATATCCTGTACCACATCCCTGGAAGTCTAGAATGGGAAACACTAAAAACATATACTTTGATTCCAATAATCTATAACAGGTGATTGAGGTAGGCTAAATAATGGTTTCCCAAATATGTCCACATTTTAATCCCCAGAACTATGGACTATATTACCTTAAACACCAAAAGGACTTTGAAAATATGACTGAGCCAAGGATCTTGAGATGGAAGACTATCTTGGTCATCTGGGTGGGTCTAATATAATTATCATGTCTTTTTTTCCCCACAGATTTCTTTGTGTTATTTCAGGTCATGCTCAGTTTTTGGATAGTTCCCAGCTCATCATTTGCATTGTAGGCTCATAGCTCCCACAGGTAGACAACATAAGGTCTGAATCTATATTGCTTTTGAGGAAACAGCATTTTAGCAGCACCCACCTCATAGTCAAACCTATCTAAATTATAACACTAGTTCTCTCACCCACCATCAAGAGCGCCTCGGCCTAGATATGTAACTTATGTGAGTCTCTCCCATCGTTGAGAAAATGGAAACAGTAGTAAAACCTATAGAACTGTTTGGGAATTAAAAATTATACTGTATCAGGCTCAGCACCTGTGGCTCAACAGGCTAAGGTGCCAGCCATGTACACCTGAGCTGGCAGGTTCGAATCCAGCCCGGGCCCGCCAAGATGGCTGCAACCAAAAAATGGCCGGGTGTTGTGGCGAGCGCCTGTAGTCCCAGCTACTTGGGAGGCTGAGGCAGGAGACTCGCTTGAGCCCAGGAATTGGAGGTTGCTGTGAGCTGTGATGCCACAGCACTCAATCCAGGGTGACGGCTTGAGGCTCTGTCTCAAAAAAAAAAAAAAAAAAAAAACTATACTGTATCTAACACCTTATTTCCTACAATAGGGATCAACAAATGTTAGGTGCTTTTCATTTCTTAAAATGTCTGTTTCAGTTACAACTCTGTTATGGGTTTCATGGGTTTGTGAAGGTGTTATGTGGCATGAGTGACTTGGGGATTCAGCATCATTTGGGAGTCCACCCAATTTTCCCTTTCTAAGGGCAGTGTTTCCCAAACCTAGCTGGGTATGGATATTATTTCAGAATATAGATCCTCTAACCCTCTTTAGATTTCCAGGTAGGAGCCTGGGAATCTACGTCTTATCATGCTCCTCAAGCATCCCAGTGATTGGGTCAAATATGGAAAAATGATGCTATATCTCTTAGTTCTTTCCCAAGAAGACTCATAAACCTCAAAGTTGAACATGAAAAACAGTGAGAGTACAGATGGTTTGACTGATAGGATCGAAGTGATGCTTAATAGTTTAGCAGGAAATTCAGTAGACTCTGTAAGAAGGGGCTGCTGAAGATCTGTGTGTCAAGCTCAGGAAGATAAGGACCCATTCAGAACACACTCCGTCAAATGCTGTAGGTGTATGAGATGGAACATAAGACTCCCGTTTTCTCAGCCAAGGGCAAGTTTCCTCTTGTATGGCCGTACATAATGGAGTCTGTGTGCAACTGAGAGTCATTTTGATTCAAAGTGACACGTGTGCGATATACAACTTCGTGTATAACCTTTGTTCCTAAAATTATCTCTAACTTAGTTTCTTAGAACCACATCTATATCTGTTAGTAGATGTAGTACATGGTTAATAGGCCTTTAGATTTTTACAGTGTGTTAAGCAAACTTCAAATAAAAGTCAAAGAACAGTTCAAATAGAATTTTAAGTTCTGGAAATAGGAGATCTTGGGGAAAAGGGAAGAAGAAGGCATGAAGAGGTAAGAAGGAAAGAAAGAAGGAAACAAAGGGGGCCTGCGTTTTTGGAATGCAGGATCTGCCATAAGGAAAATGTTTCCTCATCTTTCATTGCCTTTTTTTGCAGTTCTCCCGTCTGTCCTGTGGGGCCTTTCCAGGTATCCCAGGTAGATTGGCCAGAACACAACCAAAGCTCTCTTCTGCTTAGCAAACAAACATTCTACTCCCTCAACACAGTGCACAAACTTCAGGTAATTTTATAAGGAAAACTTGATCTCATGTGTAACTTTTTTATTGTCTCAACAGAATCTATTTCATGGAGACTGTCACACACAGTTTAGACTATATTAGGCAATATAAAATCTGAAGAACAACAACAATGAAATCAGGCTATCGGCAGGACTACAAACATTATCCCACTTTAAAAAAAAAAAATTGAATGGTACTATTGCTTATGGTATCTGTGGTTGTCTGAAATACAAAATTGCCTATCTAATCCTAAAAGAATCAAATTCCTGTCATTCGTATAGTCCCAATTCTCTTAATGGGCAGCATTTTAAAAATAATTTTAAGTTACAAAAAATTCTCAATATTGCCTGGGGCTTTCAGTGCTATGGCAGGTAAGAGAGATGCATCTAATCCTTTATGTAAGTATTTGTCACAGCATTCTTATACTTAGCTAAAAGTAGGGTTAAAAATAGTTGTTCAGGGCAGTGCCTGTGGCTCAAAGGAGTAGGGTGCCCACCCTACATACCAGAGATGGTGGGTTCAAACCACCAGCCCTGGCCAAAAACTGCCAAAAAAACAAAGATAGTTATTCATAATTTTTTATTTTTTTCTAATATGTTTAGTTTGTTGTAGCTGTTGTTTGCTTCAACTGTTTTATTTTTATGTAATTTTGAGTTCATAGAAAAGTTGCAAGACAGGATATTTGTTGAAAACCTAACCCCCATTGTAATGCTAAGTGGAGGTGGAGTTTTTGAGAGGTGATTAGGTCATGAGGGTGGAGCCCTCCTAAATGGAATTAGTGCCTCTATAAAGGGAATCCCAGGCTAGTGCTGTGGCGAGCACCTGTAATCCCAGCAAAGTGGGAGGATCCCTTGAGGTCAGAAGTTCAGGACCAATTTGAACAGAGCAAGACCCCATCTCTACCAAGAGTAGAAAAATTAGGTGGGCATTATGGTATGTGCCTATAGTCCCAGTGACCGGGGAGGCTGAGACAGGAGGATAGCTTTACCCGGGAGTTTTTTTTTTTTTAATTTATTTTTTATTAAGTCATTTTTGCATAGATCATACATACATTTATGGCATTATGGGATTTGTTACATTGATTATTTGTACAAATTGGAGTGTTACCCCAGGAATTTGAGGTTGCTGTCAGCTAGGTTCATAGCACAGCACTCTAGCCTGAGCAATAGAGTGGGACTCTGTCTTAAAAAGGAGGGAGGGAGTGATGCCAGAGAGCTTTTTTGAGCACTTGACCTCTTTTAAGCATGTGAGAAGACAATGAGAAGTTGGTAGTCTGCAACTCACAAGAGAACCCTCACCAGAGCTCAACCATGCCGGCACCTCCTAGCCTGCAAAGCTGTGAGAAAGTTCTATTGTTTACAAGGCCCGCCCCTCAGCATTTTGTCATGGCAGTATGAGCTAAGCAGCATAGAAAATTTCTAGAAACCTTTCACCCAAATTCTCCAAATATTTAGTTCTACCACATTTGCTTTATCTCTCACATATTAGCCTACAAGGCAAAGATGACGTCCCTTTACCACTAAGCCCTTCAATGTTCCACAGCTCCTTGGATCCACTCTTCCAGGTAGTGAGTCTCTCAACCGTCTGAAGCATGTGAGATGGAGTCTTATAACCTCTCTCCCCAGGCTTTCAGATCCACATTGGATTCCAGCTTCTAATGGCTACAATATCTCCTTGGGAATTTGGAGCAGCTTCTGTATTCCCTTGAGAAAAAAAGAAGGTAGTAACTATTGTTGACTCTGTCAGGGCCTTGGCCTTTGCTGTCTAATACTTTTCAACATTCAAAGCTACTCCAGTACTTAAAAAAACAAAAAGCAAACAAACAAAAAAATCCCCATTCCTTTCTCATCTTGGCTGTTGACCTAATTTAGCTGAACACATCCTATTAAATATTTATTAACATTAGTTCACGGAAGCACTGTATCAAATGGGTACACAAGGCAATGCCCACTAGGCAGGTTTCCAGTTCATCAACAAGCACAGCTCTGAAACAAGAGGGTGGCTGATGCTCTGCAAGGAAAAAGTACAACATGAACTTCACTGCTGAAAAAAATGTTCTTTACAGTTGCAGAAAATATAAAAAGATGGGTTACAAAGCTGAGCCTAAAACATCATACACAGCATAAGATAAGCTACTTTTTGGTTCTGCTTTTCATTCACTTATCACTCATCTCTCATTAGCAATTGCTCATTTTCCTGACAATGACGGGCAGATTTAAGTTCATAGAGGCTGATGCTTATGCAATGTGGGGGTTCCTTACTAAGAAAATAAAACCAAATGATGAACATAAAATAGTTGCAAAAGTATGTACTTATAGTAAGAATTTAAATCTCAAGTCAATTTTGGAAAACTGAAAAACAGCATGTCACAAAATCAATAAAAATCACAATAGTTGTGTTAATTAACTGACATGCCTCTATCATACTTTTCCTGGCATTTTTTAGTGTAATACTCTCCCTGTTTTGCAATTATTTTCTAAACAGAGAATAGAAAAATCATTCCGTCTTACCTCTAGTAAAATTGCATAAAACGTTACCAATAATAAATGCGTTCAGCCTTCCTTACGGCCAAGTCTAAGCAATTTTTTTAAACTTCCCCTTGCAATTCTGTCCTTCATCCTCTTGGCAGTGCAGGCCAAATTTCCCTGTGATTAACAATGGGATGGGGTGGGGTAGAATATGTTATGTCAAGTCTTCTCTTGGAGGAACTATCAAAGTTTTTCCAAATGTGGAACCTTTTATTAGAATGAGGGTGCAAACAAGAGGACCTTGGGATGTGGGGGAGAAAGGACAATGAAAATAAACGAGGGCATTAAAAAACAGAAAAGTAAGCAGAAAACAGAGTGAAGTGAGAAGACGCTGAAATCATCGTTACTGAACATTGACTCATAAGGCCTTGGGTAACTTTTGTCTCTTTTCCCATCACAAAATAAGTCTGGATGCCAAAGGGCAGTCACACGCTCACTGTTGAGAGGAATAGATCTAAAAATAAGTAACAAGCAGACCAGAACGGACAAGGAATATTATGAGCACCGTGAAGTCCACTTTCAGGTTAACCCTGGAAAGACGTGAGCTCATATGGAGGAGGTTAGATTATCTTTGCCGCTGCACTTAAAACATAAAGACCAAAAATATAAATGCCACCAACATGTTGACTCTTCTCAAACCAAAATTTTTGGTTTCGTATTTAAGGCCACGCCCATTTAGAAGAAAAACACATTCATTTGGGTTTTGTGGTTTGGGAAAAGACTGCCAGAGAGGAGGTGAAAGCCACAGTGGAGCATTCCTGAACAATCCATTGCAGGCCTGGAGATCACCAGGCAGGCAGCTCCCGCACTGTAATAGTCAAAATAGCAACATGACCACAAATAATTCAAAGGCTGAAATGCTTTCTTCCCACCAGTTCAAACTCTCCTGCTTCTATCAAATGCCTCGGGCAATCCTGCCTCCTCTACAGAGCTTCCCCTAACTGAAACAGATGCAGCGCCCTCTGACTCCACTATATATAAACACACAGTCCCCATGGTTCACCATCACACCATCAAACACAGTTGCTATCTGGTTGGAACACAATGCAAATCCTTTTGGGCTACATTCGTTCGATCTTTGTTGCTTTGTCTGCGTAGCCTTAATATCCGGTAGTCCCTTCTAACTTACCTAAGTTCCTCATCTAATTCAAAAAGCATTTTGCTTAGCAAAGCCTCTTATACAACTAAGCAAATATTTATCACTAATGCTTTAGGATGGAGACAAGAAGGGCATTTTAGAGAAAATAAGAATGAACTAATGATAAGGAAAGCAAACTGTCCCTGGGCTGTACACTCACTTCTCCCTTCCCTTCTCGGGTCCTCCCTCACTTTCCCCCTCCTCTTTGTCACCTGAACTTCAGTCAAACATCAATCTGCCCTTAACTCTCCAGATAAGAACTTGATCCCCCCACATAAAATATTCTTTCTGCCTTCTTCATCTAACCATTTTCCTTTTAATTATTAAATATTTCTTATATGGCCAGGCATGGTGGCTCATGCCTGTATCTCAGCACTTTGGGAGGCTGAGTGGGTGGATTGCTCGAGCTCAGTTTGAACCACCCTGAGCAAAAGTGATACCCTCATCTCTACTAAAAATAGAAAACCTAGCCAGACATTGTGGCTACTTGGGAGGCTCCCAGCTACTTGGGAGGCTGAGGCGAGAGGATCTCTTATCCCCAAGAGTTTGAAGTTGCTGTGAGCTATGGTACCACAATTCTCTATCGGGTAACAGAGTGAGACTCGGTCTCAAAATATACAAGTTTCATATGTACAGAAGACCATAAAAATTATATGTCTTCCCTTTAAAGAATAATAATAAAATTATCACCTGGGCACCCACTTTGAGAAACACAAGGTGACTTAGCTGGTCTTGCCCATCTCCTAATCACACGCCATCCCTGTCTGCTCGCATTCTGAGGTAACCACTCTCCCTACTTCTGTGTTGATCACTGTCTTTTGCCATAATTGACTTTTGCTATACTTCAGAATTTTGCTACCTATGGCGTTATGCCTAACAATCCCTAATTCAGTTTGAGAAAATATCAGAGCAATCACAAGCCTGGCAGAACTAGAGAAAGGGCACTGCTGCCACTGGGACAGGACAGGTCCTAGAAGAAAATGAGTTACAGAGGCTTTCTGTTGCGGAGCTGCTTCCCTTTCCCCGGGTGTTTACAAAAGTCACTAGTAGGGACGTCAGGGCTCCCAGAGCCGGGGCATCAGGCCAGCCTTGGGCAGGTCTGATGTGGGAGCTGAGAGCCACAGGTCAGAAGGGGGCCACGCTGCCTGCTCTGCATCCATGATGCCACGGCCACCTGTTCTCTCCAGAGTAAGTGGAAGACCACTTTCTTTCACCCCATCTGAAGAATATATTCCAGATTATTGATAAGAAGCTAAAGGGCAGTCTAAGTTGTCCTCAAAGAATAGCTCAGCTTTTCCCAAAACCTTCCCACCTGCCACCCACACACCCAATGCTGTGACCCCCTGGCAACCTATCCACTATCAAGAACCACTATCAAGAACTCTCACCCCTACTGTCATCATCCCTTCAATTACTCCTTTTCCTCATTAAACTGGACATTCCTTGAGGCAATAGATCACATCTTATTGATTTTAATAAGTCATCTAATATTTATTTTAATTTATGCATGTATCTGAACCTCATTAACATTGAACACCAACATTTACAAATCAGAAGGCAGAATATATATTCTTGCTATCCTGAATCTGTTAGGAACGAAGAGCCTTGTGTCTCTCTTTCGTCACAGTGCTTCGCTGAGTTCTCCTTGCATCCTTCCAGCTGCAGGAGTAACACGCCTCAATATTTCATTACTGTGTCATTTGCACAGGGAAGGGCACCTTTGCACAGTGATACAGAAAACATAGAGATGTTATCACAAATAAAAGTATCACAAAAATGAACAAGCAAGAATTCAATGTACTCAACTCTATACAAAGCCAGTAGATGATAACACGCCCACGTAAGAGAAAAACACAAATCAATTCCAAGTGAGGATTAGAGCAATGAGGGACCAGAGAGAAGGAAAGAGGATGGGAGATGGGTGTGCTCTCAATTCAGGGGTTACAGTGCATAACACACCTTTGGGGGTGGAACACAATTATAAGAGGGACTTTACATAACTTTACCTAATGCAAACAGTGTAACCTAATCCTTTGTATCCTCAATGAACCTGAAAGAATTAAAAAAAAAAAAAAAGTAAAAAAGTGTTTTTCATTTTGACTTGTGCCTAAAAAGAAATTCATATGTATGGTACTAAATAAAGCAAAAACATGATTTGATCATCTCTTTCTACCTTTTATAACACAACTAGAAATTGGTTCTTCTTTTATAATTACCTGCCTGAACGGCAGGTAAACAAATTATTAACAGAAAAATCTACTACCTTTTGGTTAACCTTTTCAAGTCTAGCTTTCTTTGAAGTACTTTTACTGTTTTGAACTACACCATAAAATAGACGTTAGGAAAAAGAAGATATTCAAATATCAGACGTTACCCCACCATCCAGAATTCACCATGGTACCCTGCCATGTATTTTCCTAGACATATTTTTTTAAAAATGCAATAATTCTGAATATTCTGTTTTTAACCTGATTGTTTTGTTCAGTATATTTTGGATGTCTTCTGATCTTGATAAATACACTTCTAAAGCTATAATGTTTAATGTCTGTACATGAATCTATATGTATACAGTAAAACCATAATGCCAAACTAATGCGAATAAACACAAAATTCAGAAGAGTGGGCTGTTTTTGATGGAAGAATTAGGTCTGTTAAAGTTCTAGACATGATTTCAAAGATAGGAATATTTTTTATTATTTTTATGCCTTATGTTTTGTATATAGAAATGTCCTTATGAATATTATATAATTTCAAAATATATCAAAACACATTAAACCAATCTCATTCCAATAAGCATTTATATTTTTCCAAGCTCTCCCCAAACAAAATTCTGATGAACATTCTTACATTAAAATGTTACAAATATCCTTTTTATCCTAGGATACATTTTTAAAAATAGAATTGCTGAGCCAAATGGTTTGCACCATTTTAAGGCCATTAGTACATATTGCTAAACTGCTATCCAGAAAATTAATGTCAATTTTATTACCACTAGCAATGAGTGAGTGTTATTTTCGCTCAGTCTTTGCCAAAGCTGAGCATAATTAAGAAGAAAAAAGTAACTCTGCCAATTTGTTAGTGAAAAGTTGTGTTTCATATTTTATCTGATTTGAATTTCTTTCATTAGTAGGGTTACTAAACCATGTAAAAGTTTTTACTATTTCCTAACATTTATCATTTGCTTAAGAATATTCTTTATTTTTCTGTTAGAGTTTTACCTTTCTTATTGATTTTCAGGAGTCAACCTTTTTTGTCTGTCTCATACCAAAAATGTTCACATGCTAGTCCTCATAAAACCTTCTGAAAATGTTATGTTACATGATGAAAGGAAATTAAGGTCTCAGATGGAACCAAGGTTGCTAATCAAATGGCTTTAAAATAGGGATATTATTCTGAGTTGTTTGATGGACTAACTGTAAATTATAAGGTTCTTAGAGGTGGAAGAGAAGCTGGTGAGGAATAAGAGTCAGGGAGGGATTTGAAGATGCTACACCATTGCCTTTGAAGACGGCAGAATAGAGCTCTAGATGCTGGAAGAGGCAAGAAAATAGATTCTCCTTTAGAGCTTCCAGATGGAACAGAGGTCTGCCAATATCTTGATTTTTGTCCACTGTGTCTCATTTTGGACTTCTGATCTCCACAACTGTAAGATAAATAAATTTGCATCATCTTAAGCCACAAGTATGTGCCCATTCAGAGACAGGGTCTCATTCTGTCACGGAGGCTGGAGTACTGTGATACAATCATAGTTCACTGCAGCTTTGAACTCCTGGGCTCAACTGTCCTCTCAAAGAGTTGTTGGGATTATAGGCATGAATCACCGCACCCAACCCCAGAATCCTTACTATGCTATCAAACATCCTTTATGATTTGTGTTCTTTAATATGGACTCAATATATCTCTTCTGTTTTCAACTACAGTGAAGCAGAAAAAATTTGACCAAAAATACAGCTGGTCTACCTCAGTTTCTACTTCGATTTTCTATTTTAGGAAGTGGTTATATATATATTTTTAAAGGGACAGGAAGTTGTTTACTTTTTTCTCTCTTTCTTTTCACTTCTCTTTATTTCATTTCCCTTTTCTTGAAGGTGGTTGGTGGCTGAGGAAGTTAGAAGGTCAAGGAGAAAATGGCACAGCCACGGGCCCAAAAAGGCTGATGGCATGGTCAGTAGATTAGTTATATACAGGGGGATTTAGCAAATAAGTCAGTACACTGAAGATAATGAGAGTGAAGTTTCTCACTGTCAGAGAAGGCAATTATAAAGATGGAAAGGAAGAAAGCAAATGTATTAGATTGTAATTGAGAGAGCAACCAGAGAGAACAAAGGAGAGGCAGGTATAGGCAAAACAGATACAGACATATGCATAGATGGAAAGATGATTTAGATATAGAGATACAGATGAGTATTTATAAGGGCAGCTTTGTCTGCCATGAGGGTCTAAAGCAATGACATCCTGATAGAACTAAGCACGCTAAGTGCCTGGATCACGATTTATAAATGCTTCTGGTATCAGGAACCAGGCTCCATGAAGAAATGACTGAGTTCATAGCTGAGGCAGAGAAAGTACTGAATAAGTCAGAAAGTATGCAAGTGTTCAAAGAATAAAGGACCGTGCAAAATACAGCCACGGGAGTTAGCTTGAGGTGGCGCTTGTAGTCAAATTTGGGACAACTGGAGCATCAGCAAAAACAGAGACAGTAACCAGATTATAATGCATTGAATGAAGTAGGAGTCTACCAGGCCGTACGAATGATTCAATGAATAAAGGAAGTTCTTTTTGGAGTACAATGCCAGGAAAATCATATAGCAGTGATGGTGATATGTCAGAGAGGCAGTCTAATCAGACAGGAGTGGATGCTAAAGCCAGTGTAGAGGAGTTTGGTGAAGAAACATGCATTTGCATAGTCTCAGAGTATCTCTCCACAAAGTACTTCTATCTACAAACAAAGAGAACAATGATGACTTACGAAGTAGGAACCTGGAAGACACCAACTTTGAAGACATCATCAAGGTTGACATACCCAGTGCAGGATGGATTGGCATTGAAAGACTCCGGATGTACTGCTGTTAGAACTATATCTCTGGGCTCTTACTGCTAAGGATGTATCACCTGGATCTGGACTTGAGAAAATATTAGATGGCTCTAAGTTGATTGACATTGTTTATATTCTAAAACTGACTATGTGAAAGTCAGGGAGAGATCGTTTTGCTGCTCTGGATCAAAGGAGACAAAACAGGGAGAAGAGAAGAGAAGAGGCAACCAAATGTAATGCATGACTCTCACCAAAAAGAAAAAAAAGAGACAAAATATGATATTATATAAGAGAATGTTATTTTCAGGGAAATACCTACTTCATGAGTCATCAGTTTTTCTCTTTGTTTATAGATAAAAGTTTTTATGGAGAGACACTTCAAGACTATACAAATACATATTTCTTCAACAAACTCCTATCCACTGGCTTCAGCATCTGGACAAGAAGGAAAAAAAGACATTTTTGGTACAGTTGGGAGATATTTGAATAGGCCATTGGAGTGAATTAGATGTTAGTGTTATTAGTGTGGACTATTTGATTTAGATACTAGTGTCTCTATTATGGGGGAGAGTGTCTTTGTTTGAAATATGCTATGGAGTATCCAGGATTCATGGAACAGCTTGTCTGTAACTTTGATCCCAATATGATTCAGAAAAATAAGGAATCACGCGTGTGTGTGAGTGTGCAGGCACTTTCATGCAACAAATGCATTTTCAAAGCCTATTAAAGATAATCACTGTAAACTAAATATTAGGAAGCCAAGAATTTTGAGATATAATAGTTATTCTTGCATTTTATGGGGTAATTAAAAATACAAACAATATCTAGAAAAAATAGTTTTACACAAAAGAATTAGAATGGGCAAAGATTTCAAACAGTAAAATAATTTTTAAAAAGAGACAAAATATGATATTATATAAGAGAATGGTATTCTCAGGGAATAATTAAGTCAGTACTCTTGATCTGTGAAGCTAGAAGGAAGAAAATGAAGGAAAGAAATGCATGAACACACAATTTGGGGCCAAATCACAAAGATCTTTATTTTCCACACTGGAGTCTTTGGATATTATCTGGCCAAAGAGTGGGAAACCATTATAGGTATTTAGTAGGCAAATGGTGTGTTGTTAATAAAAAGCAATTAAAATATGGAAGCTCATGAAAGAAAATATAGTTCAAGAAATAGTTACCTGGCTCGGCACCCATAGCTCACTGGTTAGGGAACCAGTCACATACACCAAGGCTGATGGGTTCAAACCCAGTCTGTGCCTGCTAAACAGCAATGACAACTGCAACCAAAAAAATAGCCAGCCATTGTGGTGGGCGCCTATAGTCCCAGCTACTTGGGAGGCAAAAGAACCTCTTAAGCCCAAGAGTTAGAGGTCGCTGTGAGCTGTGACGACACTGCACTCTACCAAGGGCGACATAATGAAACTTTGTCTCAAAAAAAAAAAAAAAAGAAAGAAAGAAACAATTACTGGAACATGTCATTTATTAAACATTTTAAAATCTATTATCTCCAATGGAATTAGATTAAAATGTGTTTAATCAAAGAATCTGTTATGAAAATAGATAAGAAGAAAATGTAAACATTTTTCATGCTCATCCTCAGTGAGTACCCCAAAGTCACAGAGTCATAGCACTTTAAAACTGATGTGGCTTTTAAAAAATGGCCCTCCAAAATCTACATAGTATGTAGTACAAAATGGAAAATGTTAATTTTTGCTTTAAAAAAAACAAACTATTGTAGCATTGATTAAGGTGAAAGTAGAATGTATACATAGTTAAAAATTACAACAATGTTAGAGGTTAAAATTAAGCCTATTATTTTCCTGTCGCCATGGGATAATAATACTGTTTACAGTCCCCGTGTAAATCTCTGGATGGAGTGTTCTAGTTCTAACTTATATGGCTGACGAGCTGTTTAGAGAAACTGTGTTTAACAGAGCAACCCTAAACATGCCGGATAAAACGCATTTTTTAAAGGTAGCTTTTCAAGTTTTAAAAGTAGTTTCTGAGCTGGCAGAAAAGGAAGGGAATTCCTTGGGGGACAGAAATGACAAGACAATATGAATCAGGAGGGTTAAGTGACTACTGGAGCTAGCCATTTGCCCCATGGTATCTGCTGATCTCCAAAAGCGTAAAGCAGAGTTTCTCAACTTTTTTTATTTTTTATAGAACCTATAGTTAAACTTCCATGGCAAATTTAAATTATGTTGATCATAAAAAAGTTTAAAAATAATATACTTAACCATGCTTTGAACTTCCTTAAAAATAATTTAATTAATGGTCTTTGAAAATGTTCACAGCACACCTAAGGTCTTCTCATGGCAACCAGTGTGCCATGGCACACCGGTTGAAAATCTCTGGCCTAAAGAATAGGTTGTAAAAGGCCATGTGTAGGGTGCTCTAGAAACAGAAGCTGAAACAGGGTGAGAGTCGACTCACATACACAATTGTACACCAAATGGTCAAGACCTCGGTGGAAGAAGGAGGAAAATCCTACCCTGGGGAGGAAAAAGTGGAAATATATATTAATATATAGGGTGGCCATAAAGTTTGTGTGCAGTTTTAATTTGCACACCATTTTAAACTGATAAAAACAGATACTACACTTGATCTTAGCCAAAAGGCCGAGAAGCGATTGCACACCATTTTAAATTGCACACAAGCTTTATGGCCACAATCTCTACTTTGGTTATGGGTGGAATAGAAAAAGTCTCTTGTGAAAGTAGGTTTAGGATTTGAGTTCCCATTACTGACAAGGGCTTGAAAAAACCAAGCTGAATATGTAGTTGTCTTGGGGTAAGTAGTCTTAGGTTTTTTGGTATGACAGACATCACCTATTCCTTCATCAAACTGGAGTCTTGTCTTCTCCTCCAAGACAGTGGTAGAGGAGGGTAAGTGACTTGCATAGAAAGTGAAAAACTTGGAGTTCTAGATAAAATTATGTATTGAAACAAAATAAGTACTTTAAACCTTCTAAAAACTTGCTGCTAAGTAGCCTAATACAGGCTGGGTGTGTAAAGGACAGCTGAGAAACACACCTCCCATTCCAAGGAGAGAAGTGCTTCTTTAAGCACTTAGCAGCAATCTACCCAAGATTGAAAGTTGGGGAACAGAGCAGGGTGGTATACCCTGAAGCCACCTCAAAGGATCAGCCTGGAGGTAGAGGAGGGAAGCTCAAAGAGCCTCTGAGGCGCACTAGCCCTTCACCAGCTGCCCAGTGAAGGCTGGCTGTAGACTAAAGAAAAGCAGCCCAAGTTGCAGAAAAGGGAGGCTATGCCCCAGAGAAAATATAACTCACCAGTGACCTAAAGAGTGGATAGCCTAGTAATAAAGCAGGAAAAAAAAAAAACTATTCACAATTTAAAAGGCAAATGTCTGTGAAAAGATCTCTGAAATCTCACTGATGCACAAATCTCAAGCTCTGCTGAAAGGAAGGCCCTAGTTATGCCCTCAAAATATTTTTTATATATAGGAGAACTAAATTTTATTAAGGTTGTTACAAAATTCAGATGCAGCTTAATAAACGGATTAGATTGACCCAATCCCTAATTCCAGCAGGAAAGTGCTCTTCTTTGTAGGTAAATATTAACAGTTTCCAATATTATACAAGGCTCAGTATAAACGATAAAAATAACAAGAAAGACAAAGAAGCATAAAAAAGTTACTCTTAACAAAAGTAGACACAGAGGATACACAAATACTGGAAATAATAGAAACTTTAATACTGCTGCAACAAATACATCAAAAGGGTATACAATGCTCATGAATAATTGTAAACTTCCATTTCCAAATGGAAATGCTAAAAGTTAAAAATTCAGTATCCAAAGTAAAGAATTTTTGGACACAATAGACACAGGAAAACAAAGTAGACCCACATACACCAGTAATACTGTAGCAGATTTGAACAATATTAACCAACTTGACCTAATTAAGTTATAGAATTCTATAGTATTTCCAAGAACAAATGGAACATTGCGTTGACTAAAATAGATCATTTTCTAGGCATAAAATATCTCGATAATTTTCATAAGATTGAAATTGCATAATGGTATCTGATTACAATGGAATTAAACTAGGATTTAACAGTAATATTTAGAACATCCCGAAATACTTGAAAATTAAGGAACACTTGTAAAGAACTCATGGAAAGAAAAAGAAAACTTAGAAAATACTTTTAATTAAGTGATAATGAAAACACAGCATATCATAATTTGTGGGATGCAAAAGTATAATAGGGGAATTTATAACTTTAAACAGGGATGGTTCAAGATTATTCAAGCCTCAAACTTCGAGTGAGCAAGTGAGAGAGAGAGAAAACTAATTAAAACCATTGTCAGTAAAAGAAAATAAAGGAAAAATTATCAGTGAAATTTATGGAACAAAAGATACACAAGTGGAAGAAATTATCAAAGCAAAAAAAAATGGTTCTTTGAAAAAAGTTAATAAAATTGATAAACATATACCTGGACTAATCAAAAGAAAGAGACAAATTTAAAAAAACAACCAAACAAATTTCCAATATCAGGGATAAAAGAGGCACATCACTAACAATCCTATAGAAATTAAAAGGATGACAAGAAGATATTTTCTATAAATTTATACCAATAAATTCACAATGAAGATAAAATCAATTCTTTGAAAAATAGAAATAATCAAAATTGATGCAAGAAACATTGGAATAAAGACTCTAAATTAACCTTCTTGATGAAAAGTTCCAGACTCACATGACGTCACAGGTAAATCTTATCATTTCAGGAAGAAATCATATCTATATTACACATTACCTTTCGGAAGATAAGTGTAGAAGAAACAACTTTCCAAGTAGTTTTATAGTACCAGCATCACGTTGATAATAAAATCAGGCAAAGACATTACAACAAAATTGGAACTAATGTCTATGATATACATAGACACAAAAATACACATATCAAAAAATGTTGACAAATTAAATCAGTTAAATTATAAAAAGGACACCGTAACAGAGATTCTAGCCAGGGCCAACAAGGCAAGAAGAGACATAAAAGTCATCCAGATTAAAAAGGAAGAAATAAAATTATTTTATTCACAGATAGCAAGATAGAGTCAAAAAAATCAAATAATAAAAATGTTGGTAAGGATGAAAACAATCAGAAAATTTATATATTGCTGGTAAAAGTATAAAATGGTGTAACCAATTTTGGGAAGCAGTAGATAATTCCTCAAATGACTAACCACAGAGTGACCATAAGACCTGAAGGTTCCACTCCCAGATAAATATACCAGAAAATTAAAAATAAATTTTCAAAGTTACACTCAAATGTTTCTGTGTATATACAGCAGAATTATTCATAAAAGCCAAGAGATTAAAAAAAAGCCAATGTCCATCAGCTGGTGAATAAATAATCCAATGTGGTATATCTGTCTAGTGGAATTTTATTTGATCATCAGAAAAAAGGGAATGCCGATCCATACTACAGCGTGAAGGAACCTGGAGAACACGAGTGAAACAAGCCAGTCGCAGAAGACCACATTTTTATAACTCTATTGATATGAAATGTCCAGAATAGGGAAATCTCTAGACCCAGAAAAGCAGATTTTTTTAAAAAATTATCTTTTATTGAAAGGATAATCCATTATGACCATGTGAAATTTATTCCAAGTCGGCTATATTGGTTTAACATATGAAAAGCAATGCAATTTACCATAGGAACAGAATAAAGAATAAAATCCATATCATCAACTCAATAGAAGCAGAAACTTATTTGACAAAATTCAATACTCATTCATGATAGTAGGAATGGAAGGAGATTTCCTCACCTTGGCAAGCACAAACACAACAGCTACAACAATGAACACTTTCCCTGTAACAACAGGAGCAAGACAAGGATGTCCATTCTTACCACTTCTATTGGCCATTATATTGGAAATCTCTGCGAATACAATAAAGTAAGAAAAAGAAATATAAACCATAAATATTGGGGGGTGAAAAGTAAATTGATAAGTACATTCCAAACTTATGGAAAATGCAAAGAATCTAGAGTAGTCAAAACAACCTAAAAGAACAGTAAAGTTGGCTGAATTGCACTATAAGATTTTACCATCTTCTATGCAATGAGGGTAAACAAGATAATATGGTATTGCCATAAGAAAAAACATATAGATCAATAAAGTAGAATAGACATTTCAAAAACAGAAACACAGAGGCCACTGATTTTTAGCAAGGACACAATGCAATTCCCATGAGAAAGAGAGTTCCCAAATGGTGTTTGAGATATGTTTGGGATACCTCAATGGCATATCTTTCTGAAAAATTAAATTAAAAAATCTCAACCTCTTATACATATCACTCCATATAAAACAATTATTTCAAGATGAATTATTGCCCTAAAATAAAAGCTAAAACAATAAAACATCTAGAAGCAACATAGAAATATACTTCATACCTTTAAGGCAGACAAAGATGTCTCAGAAAGAGCATAAAAAAGCACACTCAGAAAAGAAAACTTGATAATTTACGCTCAATTAAAAATAAGTATTTCTGCAATTAAAAACATTAAGATATAAACACTGAAATTTCAGAATGGGAAAATATGTATATAAATGGGTCTACCAAAAGGCTTATATTCAGAATATATAAACATCGACAAATCAGTAACAAAGAAATCACTACATAGGTACAAAATAATTACTTTATATAAAAAGGATGTATGTTTTCAATATGAACATGAAAAAAGTGTTGAAAATCATTAGTTATCAGGGAAATAACAAAACCACAAGATTACCCACTGGTGTGTTTAAAATTAAGAGAACAACCCTGAAAATACCAAAAGTTGACAATGTAAACCCTGGGAACTTCCCTCTATTTCTGATGAGAATGTGGAATAATACAACCATCAGAAAAAAAAAATACTATTTGAGAGTACCTGGTAAAGGTATACCTGGGATCCATGAGTCCATTGCTAGGTGTCTACCTTAAAAAAAGTGAAAACATAACATTGCAAAAAGATTTGTATGTGGATGATTATAGCATCCTTGTTCAAACTGTACAAAAATTTAAAACAATTCAAAAGTCCATCAATGAAAGAGTGGACAAATTCTGGTGAATCTGTATATCTATGTATGGACTACTACTCAGAAATTTTAAAAAAATCTACAGATAATAAAACCTTAGGGATTAATCTTGAAAACGTTATGATGAGCAAACAAAAAATATCAATCGTGATTGATTCCTTTTAAACGAAACAAAAGAATAACTGATAGTAATGCATGCTGATAGAAATCAAAAAGTGGTTCCTTCCTGGGTTCAAAGTTTAAGTGGAAGGAGACACCAGGTCATTTTCTGGTGTGATGCAAATACTATCTATCTTGCTTTGGGTGGCAGTTACGAGTGTCAAAGCTCAAACTGAACCCTTAAGAGTTGTGCATGTTGGCTCAGCGCCTGTGGCTCAACAGGCTAAGGCGCCAGCCACGTACACCTGAGCGGGCGGGTTCGAATCCAGCCCGGGCCCGTCAAATAACAATAACGGCTGCAACCAAAAAAAATGGCCGGGCGTTGTGGCAGGCGCCTGTAGTCCCAGCTACTTGGGAGGCAGAGGCAGGAGACTCACTTGAGCCCAGGAATTGGAGGTTGCTGTGA
>CAUYRH010088670.1:0-18129 GCA_963574655.1 Perodicticus potto
CTCAAGCGAGTCTCCTGCCTCCGCCTCCCAAGTAGCTGGGACCACAGGTGCCCGCCACAATGCCCGGCCATTTTTTGGTTGCAGCCGTCATTGTTGTTTGGCGGGCCCGGGCTGGATTCGAACCCGCCAGCTCAGGTGTACGTGGCTGGTGCCTTAGCCCATTGAGCCACAGGCGCTGAGCCGTAACCTGGTTTCTTGTACCCTCAATGAATCCCCAAAAATAAAAAAATTAAAAAAAAAATAAAAATAATTAGCCGGGCGCAGTGGCGGGTGCCTGTAGTCCCAGTTACTTGGGAGGCTGAGGCAAGAGAATCACTTAAGCCCAAGAACTGGAGGTTGCTGTGAGCTGTTACTCCACGGCACTCTACCGAGGGCAATAGAGTGAGACTCTGTTTCTACAAAAAAAAAAAAAAATAAAATAATAATAATAATAAAAATAAAAATAAAGAAATAAAGGTATAGCTAAGCACCGTTTAAAAAAAAAAAAAGTGGAAGCCGGGGCATGGTGGCTTATACCTATAATCCTAACACTCTGGAGGGCTGAGGAAGGATGATCACTTAAGGTCAGGAGTTGGAGACCAGCATGAACAAGACTGAGAACCTGTCTGTACTAAAAATAAAAAAATTAGTAGGGCATAGTGGTGAGTGCCTGTAGTTCCCAGCTTATGGAGAGGCTGAGGCAAGAAGATCACTTGAGCCTAAGAATTTGAGGTTGCTGTGAGCTACAATGCCATGCCACTCTACCCACGGTGACAGAGAGAGACTCTGTCTCAAAAAAATAAAATAAAATAAAATAAAATAAATAGAAAAATTAGCTAGGTATTGTGGTGGGCACCTGTAGTTTCAGCTATTCAGGCATCTGAGTCAGGAGTATCACTTGAGCCCAGGAGTTCAAGGTTACTGTGAGTTAGGCTGATGCCCTAGCACTCTAGCTTGGGCAACAGAGTGAGACTCTGACTCAAAAAAAGAAAAATGAAAAAAAAAATAATAATAAGTGCCCTTCTTACCCTAGTCTCCTAGCCACCCAGTTTTTCCTTCTAGGGGAAATCATCATTATTAATTTCCGTGTGTCCTCTTGAACTTCTTTCCTTGGATTAGTGTTGCTGGCATTTGTATTTGGAATTACAGACGGGGAACATCGTATGCTTTTAGTATTCAGGTCCTCTAAAGGTCACCCAGCCCTGGCTTGGCGCCTGTGGCTCAACGGGCTAAGGCACCAGCCACGTACACCTGAGCTGGCAGGTTCAAATCCAGCCCGGGCCTGCCAAACAATAATGACAGTTGCAATCAAAAAAATGGCCGGGCATTGTGACAGGCGCCTGTAGTCCCAGCTACTTGGGAGGCGGAGGCAAGAGACTCGCTTGAGCCCAGGAATTAGAGGTTGCTGTGAGCTGTGATGCCATGAACTCTACCCAGGGTGACAGCTTGAGGCTCTGTCTCAAAAAAAAAAAAAAAAAAAGTCACCCAGCCCTAAGAGTATCAGCCATGAAAAAGACCTTGGCTCCCATCTTCCATCCACTAGGAGACAGGCCCCCGGTCAGATATCCCTGGGGCAGGGCAGAGTCCAGAGACAAGAAGTAGAAAGGGCCTGAGTTTGACAGGGCTGTACAGGGGTCATTTTGCCCAGCCTTCTGCCGCAGCGGGCAGGTATATTGGTTATGGGAGGGTTCCCTTCCTTCTGCAATGTCTTAACTATTAGGGAGTATCCCCCTCCCACAGCAGCCCCTTTGAACAAGGAGATTCCCAACTTCTATTCTTTGACGCCTAGAGCCTTGACATATAGCAGTTAAAATCATTGGCTTTGGGTTCGAAACCTGGCACTACCACTTACTAACTTGATGACCTAGGCAATTCCTTAAATTCCCTGGGCCTCCAGTTCTTTGTCTGTAAAGTGGGGATAAAGTTAATAATAATAGGGCTGTAGTGAAGACAAAATCAGACAAGGCATGTAAAAGACATTACAGTACAGTGCCCGGCATACGGTAAGACTCCGTTAAGTGATAGGTGTCACCCATCTTCATTGTTATTAGCATTTTATTATCCAGGGAAGGCTGTGCAGAAGCAGCTGATACAGGTGGAAGCGATGGCCTGGGACTGTGTGTGTTCATGTGCATGCTGCATGATTCTTGCCCAGAGGCTGCAAGGCACACATGTATCCTTATTTCATGTGTTGTTACATATGTGCAGGGCCATGTTCCTGGGCCTTTGATTGTAGCCATGTGGGAAACAGGGCCCCATCCCCACCCCCACTGCCACCCTGTCACCCAGCTCTGCTTCTCTTCCCTTGCTCTGCTCTAAAACGAGAAGTACAAGTGAGTTCCCCCAAGGGGTCGGCCGCGCCCCTTCCTGTCCCCGCCCTGCTGGCTGCCCCAGGCCAGTGGAGTGGCAGCACCAGAACCAGGACGGCCAGGGGTGGCAAGGTGGCCTGGCACCTGCAGTTGGGTCTGAGGCTTATCCCCAGCGTCCTTCCTGCCCAGACTAGGCTGCGCCACCTCATTCTTTAGACCTCTTTCCTCTCCGGGAGCCCCCAGGATGGTGAGGTAAGGGCCTGGGATTCCGGTAGGCAGGAGGCAAGGGTGCCCTGGGGCTCATGAGACCTCACCTCACTGCCCTGCCTGGACCTTCCAGGTGGTTTCACCGAGACCTCAGTGGGCTGGATGCTGAGACCCTTCTCAAGGGCCGGGGTGTCCATGGGAGCTTCCTGGCTCGGCCAAGTCGCAAGAACCAGGGTGACTTCTCTCTGTCTGTCAGGTAGGTGCCCTGCAGCACTCTGGCAGCTCCATTGTGTGGGGCCAAGCCCTGGACCCAAGTTCCAGTTTCCCTAGGGCAGGGCCAACTCCCCAGTCCCCAGCCTTGTCTGTGTCCATGCCCTCAGCCCCAGCATGCCCCCCCAATCAGTGTGTGTCCCACACTCGGGACCCTCACTCTGTCCTCACCCAACCTGCCTCAGCTCCTGATATTCCACAGGGTGGGGGATCAGGTGACCCATATTAGGATCCAGAATTCTGGGGATTTCTATGACCTGTATGGAGGTGAGAAGTTCGCGACACTGACGGAGCTGGTGGAGTACTATACGCAGCAGCAGGGCGTTCTGCAGGACCGCGACGGCACCATCATCCACCTCAAGTACCCGCTGAACTGTTCCGACCCCACCAGTGAGAGGTGAGGGGCTTTGCACCCCAGCCCACTCCTGCACAGAGGCGGGCTGGCTCCTCTGCACTGTCACCACGGCATTGCCTTTGTCCAACCCTTCCCCATCCCTGCTTCACCTCAGGGCTCTCAGTGTCTCTCCTCCATGTCACTGTGACCTGGTGTCTCAGAGGATATCCGCCACCCTCTCCATGCAGCCCCTGAGGAAGCCATGGCTAACTCTAGGGTCACTGTCCACTGGCAACACTGGTCGTGCTAGAGATGGGGAGGCCACCACTCCCAGCTGGCATTTAATAGGTCAGATCTATTGTTAGCACCTCCTTCTATGGAATTAAACATGCCTTCCTATACCTACCCCTAGCCCCCGCTTTGCCACCCGTTGGTTAACATGGGGGGTGTTAGTGTTGAGGGGATCTTAGGGATTAATGCTTATTAGTATGCCTGACACTTTATCTCCACAACTGGGTGAGGATGAGCCCATCCTCTGGCGCTGGACAGAGCTTGGAAGGTTCCTTGGCCCAAGGATAGATAATTGAAAACAGGGTATAATGTGGTCACATGTGCAAAGGGCCTAGTACTATCCTGGGGACTGGGTACTACAAGGCATTTCCCTCCTCTCTCCTTCACTGCCAAAATGTGGTCTCCGGCACTGGGCTGGCTACTCTCCATGTGGTCTCCCCAAAGGTTGGATTAGGGGTGGAGGATCTGAATGCTTATCTCTGCACAGTGGCTTATTTCAGTAGCTATATCCCAATGACAGACCCTATCAAATTCAGGAGCAGTTGAATAATCCTGAGTGTTGTTTTTCACAAGAACTCCTCGTGCCAAACGGACTTGCCCTTGTGCTGTATTTGTGGATGGATTGTTGAAATGGTTCTGAACCTTAGTTCTGTCTGCTTTCATCTTTCTGAGATCAGGCCTCCACACTTGCACCCATTGTTTTGTTTAAGTCACTCACTGATTAGAACTCAGGACTGGGTAATGCCCTGTGGGCCACCATGGAGACTCTATCTAGTCAACACGGGCCCTCTAGAGAGGAGGCCAAGCTTGGTCCAGGAGTCTGGGAGAGGGTGGCGCCTGTGGCTCAATGGGTAGGGCGCCAACTCCATATACTGAGGGTGGCAGGTTCGAACCTGGCCCGGCCAACTAAAACAGCAGTGACAACTGCAATAACAACAAGATGAGAGTCTGGAAGAAGCTATCGAGGGAGAGAAGGCAGCACTGGAAGGGGATAAAGACCAGGGCAGCCATTCTAGAGGCCCTTCTTGGTGATCCATGCTGAGGAACACGCCTCACGCCTGACCCTGGGAGCGTGTGGGAAGCTCTATCTCCAAACAAGTGTTCTTGCCTATGGCCTCTGTGCCTCTTCTACAGGAATTTGCATTTGTCCCCTCAATGGCTCCTTCTCTTCTTGTGGTCAGCTTGACATTTGCATGGAGACTTCCTCATCCTGGGGCCTGAGGATAGGGCTCAGCCCCCTCCCCATTGCTTCAGGGCCTTAGCCTGTCCCTGGAGTGGCCCAGGGACTCCTGGGGGGAGGAGGCTCTGGAGGTCTTAGCTGGAGTCTCCTCCAGGAAGGGGTGAGATGGTCAGAACAGACTGGGCCCCTCCTTCCTTCCCCCATCCCTGCGGTTGGAAAATGCCCCCCTTCCCCTGGTCCCTGGGCTGAGGAAACCTCACAACCTCACTTCTCACTCTCTCCCCAGAAGGAGTTTTGTGTTTTTTCCATCACGTGGTTTCCTGTGGGGCTGGGCATTGTGGGGCTACAGTTTCCTCCTGGGAAGGGGGTGTGTTTCGGGGAAAGGTCTTAGTTCTGCTTTCTGCCCCGACAGCCCCTTTGAGCTTCTTTGAGCCCCTTTGAGCCCCTTTGAACTCTGGCCTCCCCTCAGTGACATCATCCAGGGCACCCTGGAACCCCCTGAACCACTTTTTCCCCAGTGGGGTTGCCTGTCTTCCCTGCCTCCCTGGGGAGTTCTCCCCGGTGCTCCCTGGGACTTCCCTCGCTCGCCATCTCCCATAGCTGTGTGTGATTTTGGCCTTTGGTCTTTCATAGGATATTCTGGATATTGCAGGCCTTTTTGCCTTTCGGATCGGAGGTGGGCTCTGGGTTTAAAGCCTGGTTACAACTCCTGAAGCTTGCCTCTGACCAGTGAAGGGCCTTGGGCCAGCATGCAATTTCTCAGTCTTGGTTTCCTTATCTTCGAAGTTGGGATAATACCCGCCTCTCAGCAGTTTTGTGAGAGAGTAATGGACCTACATACGGTGGTAGATCTGAAAGCATCTGGGCAGTGTCTGACCCAGCAGCTACTCAATTTCCCTCCTCTCTGTGTGTGTCTCTGCTCAGAGCCTTCCCCTGTGGCCTAGGTCTCACTGCGTCTGGTGTTGCTTTCTCTAGATGGTACCATGGCCACATGTCTGGGGGGCAGGCAGAGACACTGCTGCAGGCCAAGGGTGAGCCCTGGACATTTCTTGTGCGTGAAAGTCTCAGCCAGCCAGGAGATTTTGTGCTGTCTGTTCTCAACGACCAGCCTAAGGCTGGCCCAGGCTCCCCTCTCAGGGTCACCCACATCAAGGTTATGTGTGAGGTAAGGCAGCCAGGCGGTGTGGGAAGCATTTGTCTGGGACTCCTGTTTGTGCCCAGCGTGTGGGTGGTGGGAGGGTTGGCCTGGGCTTGGATTCAAGGCTGTGGGGCCAAGGAGGGAGGCTCAGGCTTTGTGCAGTGGCCTTTCTTGGCACCCCTCAGGGTGGACGCTACACAGTGGGTGGTTCAGAGACCTTTGACAGCCTCACGGACTTGGTGGAGCATTTCAAGAAGACGGGGATTGAGGAGGCCTCAGGTGCCTTTGTCTACCTGCGGCAGGTGAGGGGGGTGGGCCTGGTTGCCTCCTTCCTCCTGAGCCAACCCCAGATGTGAGCTTCTGAGATCTCTAAGCTGCTGACTTCTGGCCTTCTCCCACCCCAGCCATACTACGCCACACGGGTGAACGCGGCTGACATTGAGAACCGGGTTTTGGAACTGAACAAGAAGAAGGAGTCTGAGGACACAGCCAAGGCTGGCTTCTGGGAGGAGTTTGAGGTGTGCAGTGGGAACCAGCTGGGCTGGGACAGCAGAGGCAGGTGCTAGAGGGCCCATGTAGGGCCCAAGGCAGACCTTCCTCTCTTTGCCCACCTCTGATACTGACTTGTCCCATGCTATCTCCTCCCATGACACCCTCTCCCTGGGCCATGCTCATTTCCCCTCTCTCATCCCAGAGTCTGCAGAAGCAGGAGGTAAAGAACTTGCACCAGCGGCTAGAGGGGCAGCGGCCAGAGAACAAGGGCAAGAACCGTTACAAGAACATTCTCCCCTGTGAGCACCCAGGTCACCCCATTCCCCCCCTCCAGGCAGCTTCTGTTCAGCCAGGAGATGACCCCTGCTCCAGCCCACCTCCCCACCACCCACAGGCAGTCTTCCTTGCTTCTCTGGCCTCCTTCTTGTGAAACCTTTGCCTCCCACCCCATACAGGCCCCTTCCCTTGCTGCCCACAGTCCTCTGTGAGCCTCATGGCTTTTGAGACCAGAATGGACTGTCCACTCAGAAAGGGTCTGCCCTAGAGGTGGGGAGGCCCTGGCTGACCCAGGCCATCTCACATCCTCTCTGCCCACTCCCAGTTGACCACAGCCGAGTGATCCTGCAGGGACGTGACAGTAACATTCCTGGGTCAGACTACATCAATGCCAACTATGTCAAGGTCTGTGGTATGGGTCCCACGGGAAGAGAGGTGGTGCCCTGGGAATTCCCTATCTCACAGGGGACCCTAGATTCAGGAGATACCTGAGCAAAGCTGAAGAGGGCACCTTGGGTGGGTGGTAGTGGTATAGCGCCCACCCCAGGCCTAGGGTCTTACTGTCCTGGGGTGTGTCTTTCTGTGCTTACCTCCAGAACCAGCTGCTAGGCCCTGATGAGAACACTAAGACCTACATCGCCAGCCAGGGCTGCCTGGAGGCCACAGTCAATGACTTCTGGCAGATGGTGTGGCAAGAGAACACCCGTGTCATAGTCATGACCACCCGAGAGGTGGAGAAAGGCCGGGTAAGGCCAAGCTCTGCACCACCCTCATCACTACGCCTCCCCATTACTTGCTGTTAACCACTATTAAGCCCAAGAAACCTAAGATAGCAGGGCAGAAAGGAGTCTCAGAGGGCATGGGCCCAGCCTTTATTGCAAAAGCAGGAAACTGAGGACTATAGACAGAGTCTCTACATGCTGTGACTCCCAGATTCCTATTTCTAAGCTGGGCTCTCCTGAGCTCCAAACCCAAGTTTTTTTTTTGTTTGTTTTTTGTTTTTTGAGACAGAGTCTCACTATGTTGCCCTCCGTAGAGTGGTGTAACACAACTCACAGTAACTTCAAAGTCTTGGGTGTAAGCGATTCTCTTGCCCCAGCTTCCCAAGTAGCCGGGACTACAGGCGCCCGCCACAACCCCCAGCTATATTTTTTTTTATTAAATCATAGCTGTGTACATTAATGCAATCATGGGGTACAATGTGCTGGTTTTATATACAATTTGAAATATTTTCTTTTTTCTTTTTTTTTTTTTAAATACATGTATTTTAATATTCTTCATTACATTATTTCCCCCCCCCTCCACACAATTTGAAATATTTTCATCAAACTGGTTAACATAGCCTTCATGGCATTTTCTTAGTTATTGTGTTCAGACATTTATATTCTACACCTAGTAAATTTCACATGTACCCTTGTAAGATGCACCATAGGTGTGTTCCCACCAATTACCCTCCCTCCGACCATCCTTCCCCCTCCCCTCCCTCTCCTCTTCCCACTTCTTCTTGGGCTATAATTGGGTTATAGCTTTCATAGTAGGATGCCCAGCTATTTTTTGGTTGCAGTTATTGTTGCTTAGCAGACCTGGGCCAGGTTTGAACCCACCACCCTAGGTGTATGTGGCCAGCACCCTTGCTGACTGAGCTATGGGCGCCTCCCCCAAACTCAAGGTTTTTTTTTTTTTTTTTGGAGACAGAGTCTCACTTTGTCGCCCTTGATAGAGTGCTATGGAGTCACTGCTCACAGCAGCCTCCAACTCTTGGGCTCAAGTGATTCTCATGCCTCAGCCTCCGGAGTAGCTGGGACTACAGGCGCCTGGCACACACCTGGCTAATTTTTGTTGCAATTTTCATTGCTGTTTAGCTGGCCATGGCTGGGTTCAAACCTGCCACCCTCAGTATATGGGGCCGGCACCCTACCTACTGAGCCACAGGCGCCACCTTAAACTCGTTTTAATTTTTTTTTTTTTTGCAGTTTTTGGCTGGGGCTGGGTTTGAACCCGCCACCACCAGCATATGGAGCCGGTGCCCTACTCCTTGAGCTACAGGTACTGCCCAACTCATGTTTTAAAACCAACCTTCTTCTTGGGCGACGCCTGTGGCTCATCCAGTAGGGCGCCAGCCCCATATACCGAAGGTGGCAGGTTCAAACCCAGCCTCAGCTGAACTGCAAAACAGAAAAATAGCCAGGCATTGTGGTGGGCACCTGTAGCCCCAGCTACTCGGGAGGCTGAGGCAAGAGAATCGCCTAAGCCCAGGAGTTGGAGGTTGCTGTGAGCTGTGTGACGCCACGGTACTCAACCGAGGGCCATAAAGTGAGACCCTTTCTCTACAGGAAAAAAAAAACAAAACCAATCTTCTTCCAGGGAGGGCATGGTGGCTCACGCCTGTAATCCCAGCACTTGGGAGGTCGAGGCAGGTGGATTGGTTGAGCCACGAGTTCAAGACCAGCATGAGTCAGAGCGAGACCCCCATCTCTAAAAATAGCCAGGCATTGTGGCAGGCACCTGTAGTCCCAGCTACACAGTAGGGTGACACAAGAGAATCGCTTTAGCCCGAGTTTGAGGTTGCTGTGAACTGTGATGCTACAGCACTCTACTGAGGGTGGCAAAGTGAAACTCTGTCTCAAAAAAATAAATAAATAAAAACAAAAACAAAAGAAACAACCTTTTTCCTTATTGTGTCTGTCTCAAAGCAAATGTTTCTCCTGCCCCTTCTCCACCTGCCCCTACGTCAGCTCCCTCCTGTCCTGGAATCTACCCCTCCCCTGCACGCTCCCCCTCTACAGTACCCTCTGCACTACAGTCAAAGTGATCCTGTCTGAAGCACACACTGGATCATGTTGCTCCCTCTCAGGAAACACTTCAATGGCTTCCAGTTACCTTTGGGATAAATCACACCCTAAGACTTGGCATTTAAGGCTTTCAGCAGGCCAGGCTTGTTCAGGTTCCATGCCTTTCTCCACACAAGCTCATTTTCTGATAGGAAATGACTTTCTTTCTCCACACTATCTCTGCCTGGCAGAATCCTCATCTTTGCAGACCTAGCTCAAATACTGCTTCGGCTGTGAAGCCATCTCTGATTTCCTCTGTAACCTAAAGGGAGCATAGCTTCTTTCTCCATCATGCTCCTGTGTGTGCACAGTCCGTGTCTCCTGCTTACCTGTTTCTCTGGGAGCCCCTAGAGGAGCAGGTGCATAGTCTGGGCCTGGGTCTGATTTGTGTTGATAACTCAGCCTGGTTTGCACAGTGTCAGGTTTCTTTTTTTTTTTTTTTGAGACAGAGCCTCAAGCTGTCATCCTGGATAGAGTGCCATGGCATCACAGCTCACAGCAACCTCCAATTCCTAGGCTCAAGAGAGTCTCCTGTCTCTGCCTCCCAAGTAGCTGGGACTAAAGGCGCCTGGCACAACGCCTGGCCATTTTTTGATTGCAGCCGTCATTGTTGTTTGGCGGGCCCAGGCTGGATTCGAACCTGCCAGCTCAGGTGTACGTGGCTGACGCCTTATCCTGTTGAGCCACAGGCGCCGAGCTCTGACCATTTTTTTTTTGGTTGCAGCCGTCATTGTTGTTTGGCAGGCCCAGGCTGGATTCGAACCCGCCAGCTCAGGTGTATGTGGCTGGCGCCTTAGCCTGTTGAGCCACGGGCGCTGAGCCACAGTGTCAGGTTTGATGCGTGCCCCGTGATGTTTATGGAATGAATTGTAAGGTGGAGTGGCTGGTCTCATCACTTGTTGGTGGCTGATCCGACACCAGATCCCAGGTCTCTGAGTCCTCAGCCAGCTCATCCATCCAACAAATGTTTAGGGCAACACCAGGGCCCCCAGACCTGCATCTATGCCTCATTCCCCCACCTCCACCCTTCCTTTTCAGAACAAATGTGTCCCATACTGGCCAGAGGTGGGTACACAGCGTGTTTATGGACTCTACTCTGTGACCAACTGTGGGGAGCATGACACAACCGAGTACAAACTCCGTACCTTGCAGGTCTCCCCACTGGACAACGTGAGTGTCCCCACCCTCTGCCTCACTCCCGCATCCCCAGAACCCTTGTTGGATTGGACTTGTGCTCTTGTCTGGTTGGGTGGGACAAGGCAGGATGGATGTTACGTGGGAGCAAGGGGCACTGACTCTGTATCCTCGGCACAGGGGGACCTGGTTCGGGAGATCTGGCACTACCAGTATCTGAGCTGGCCTGACCATGGGGTCCCTAGTGAGCCTGGAGGTGTCCTCAGCTTCCTGGACCAGATCAACCAGCGGCAGGAAAGTCTGCCTCATGCAGGGCCCATCATCGTGCACTGCAGGTAAGCATATTAATCATGACATTAGTAGTGATAATAAAAATGACAGCTGAGAGATAAATGTAGCCTAGTGCCCTGCGTTGCTATAAGCAGTTTATGCATTAACTGGATTAATTACCCCTCCCCAGCCTCTTCAGAGACCCCTTGTGGCTCCAGACCCCTGGGTGGAGCTTTGCTGGAACCAGCCCTCCCGTTTGCTCTCTGCCTCAGAGTGCATCCTTGGGTGCTTTCCTGAATTTAGTCCAACCATGCCAAACACAGATGAGGAATGGAGACCTAGGCATTGGCCAGGGTCTCCAGCTAGTACCGGGAGAGGCTGGACTGGCATTCATAACAGATCTGGTCCTGGCTGCCCTGTCTCCTCTCAGGTCTGTGCAGCCAGTTTCTTCTCAGCCCCTGAGACCTTTACCTCCCCAACCCTCCTCTTTCCTGTCTGTAGCCCTGGGGGTCTTAGGCTTCCTCTTTGCTCCCCTCTCACCCCATTCCTAGCCATGTCCTGTAACATGGTCCCTAGGATTGTATAGGGATAGCGCTGTCTTCGAGAGGGGCACATGTACCCTCAGCACCTCTGGAGACTCTCACATTCATCACCAGAAGACCCTGTTCCTGTGAGGTAGAGGGTGGGGCAACGGTAAGGAGTAGCAGGGGTCTCTCGGATGAGCTGCCACCACTGGCCTGGCCAGGTGGACAGGAGGGAGTGGGTGCAGACTTTCAGATGAGGCCGCCCATTTATTTTTTTGCTTGTTTTTTTGGGTTTTTTTTTTTCCGCAGTTTTTGGCCGGGGCCGGGTTTGAACCTGCCACCTCCAGCATATGGGGCTGGTGCCCTACTCCTTTGAGCCACAGGCACCACCCTGAGGCCGCCCATTTAAATTCCAGTGCCTCCACTCACCAGCTCTGTGACCTTGGACAAATTACCTAACTTTTAGGCCAGGTGTGGTGGCCCATTCCTGTAATCCCAGCACTTTGGGAGGCCAAGGTGGGAGGATTACCTGAAGCCAGGAGTTTGAGATCTCATCTCTAAAAAAACAAATTAGTGGGCTGTGGTAGCGTGTGTCTATATAGTTCCAGCTACTTGGGAGGCTGAGGCAGGAGGATTGCTTGAGCCCAGGAGTTTGAGGCTATAGTGAGTTATGATGGTGGCACTGCACTCCAGCCTGGGCAACAGAGTGAGACGCCGTCTTTTTTTTTTTTTTTTTTTGAGGTTTTTGGCCGGGGCTGGGTTTGAACTTGCCATCTCCGGCATATGGGGCCGGCGCCCTACTCCTTTGAGCCACAGGCACTGTCCGAGACCCTGTCTTTTAAAAAAGAAAAAAAGTGGCCGGGCACGGTGGCTCACGCCTGTAATCCTAGCACTCTAGGACGCTGAGGTGGGTGGATTGCTTGAGCTCACGAGTTCAGGCGGGTGGACTACTTGAGCTCACCAGTTCGAGAGCAGCCTGAGCAAAAGTGAGACCCTGTCTCTACTAAAAATAGAAAAACTGGCTCAGTGCCTATACCTCAGCAGCTAGGGCACCAGCCACATACACTGGAGCTGGCAGGTTTGAATCCAGCCCGGGCCTGCCAAACAACAATAACTATAACCAAAAAATAGCCGGGCATTGTGGCAGGCACCTGTGGTTCCACCTGCTTGGGAGGCTGAGGCAGGAGAATCGCTTAAGCCCAGGAGTTTGAGGTTGCTGTGAGCTGTGACGCCATAGCACACTATCCAGGGCGACATAGTAAGACTGTCTCAAAAAAAAAAAAAAAAAAAAGAAAAGGAAAAAAAGTTAATTCTGTGACTCTCAGCTTCCTCATCTGTAACACCGGAATTTCATAGGGTTGTCGTGAGGATTAAACTGTCCTTCACTGTGTCTGGAATACTTTAAACTCCCAAAAGATAGGAGTTGCTGATGCTTTCTTTTTTCTTTTCTTTTCTTTTTTTTTTTTGGTGAGGCAGTCTCAAGCTGTCACTCTGGGTAGAGCGCTATGGTATCATAGCTCACAGCAACCTCCAACTCTAGGGCTCAAGCAATCCTCTTGCTTTAGTTTTTCTATTTTTAGTAAAGACGAGGTCTTGCTTTTTGCTCAGGCTGGTCTCAAACTTGTGAGCTCAAGCAATCCACCCGTCTCGGTCTCCCAGAGTGCTAGGATTACAGGCGTGAGCCACCACGCCCAGCCTGCTGATGCTTTGGTAGATCAAGGTAGCCCTGCCCTCTTGCTTTCCCACTCCTTGTGACCCAGGCCTGTGAGGGCTATAGACTTCCTCCTTCTCACTCTACAACTGTCTGTCCAGGAGCAGGGCTGGGTGGGCTGAATCTACAGGTGTCCCCACATGCTGCTTTGGGGACCTAGCTCTGACCTCTGCCCTCCCAGGGATAGGCCTATTCCCCAAACTACCCTCCTGCTGCCCACCCCCCACCCCTACCATACATACATTCACATACTTCTTGAAAGCCCCATGGTCTTTATTTAGAAGTCACAGGAAGGAAGTGGGTGATGGGGGGGTTATTTTTGACAATCTGGGTTTGAAATTAGACAGTGTGACTTAGGGCACTGGCCTGACAGGCCCAGTCAAGGGCAGGACTGGGTTCCCTGTGGGGTCTCTCTGGTAGAGGGTGGGGAAGAAGAGAGATTTCCCACCGCCTTGCACCTGCCTGCCCATGATTCCTACTGTCTCAGTGCTGGCCTTTCCCTGCCAGGCTTTAGAGGAAAAGGGAAATGAGGCCTTGCAGAAAGAAGCTCCAAATGCAACTCTTGGAGGGAGGGATGGAGGAGGACCCAGAGGGCCTGGGGAGACGATAGGACAGGGTGAGATTTGGAGGTGCCAGATCTTCCAGGGTAGAGGGCAGCCTTTCATGAGAGGAAGGAGTCAGAAAGTGGAGAAGGGTAGTGCTGGGAGGAAGGGGTGGTGGAGGTGCCTACAGGGTCCAGGTGAGCAACTCAGAGCCAGGCCCTTCCCACGAGTCCCTCGGCTGAAGTGGGGAGCACTGGTGCAGAACTGGGTGAATTCCTGCCCTCTCTTGCCCAGTGACTCAGGGCACATTCCCTCATGTGGCTGGAGGGTCAGGCTCCTCACACTGTGCCCAGGGCTGGAGCTGAGCACAGGGGCCCTCTACCGGTGAAGGGTTGTCTGGGCCTCTGATGGTGCTCCCTTCTCTCCCCAGCGCAGGCATTGGCCGCACAGGCACCATCATTGTCATTGACATGCTCATGGAGAACATCTCTACCAAGGGTGAGGGTTACCTGGGGGGAATTTGAGGGTGGGCATGTGAGCAGCCCCTCGGTGTCCACCCCTGCCTGGGCCTGAGGTCTGATTGCCACACTTACCAGGGCTGGACTGTGACATCGACATCCAGAAAACGATCCAGATGGTGCGGGCACAGCGCTCAGGCATGGTGCAGACAGAGGCGCAGTACAAGTTCATCTACGTGGCCATTGCTCAGTTCATTGAGACCACCAAGAAGAAGCTGGAGGTCATGCAGGTGCATGTAGAGCAGGGCCTGGGGGGTGTTGCAGTGGGGAGTGGGCATCATCTGGGCCTGCTGGGACTACCGTCCTCCCACTGCATCTCTACCCACAGTCACAGAAGGGCCAGGAATCGGAGTATGGGAACATCACCTATCCCCCAGCCATGAAGAATGCCCATGCCAAAGCCTCCCGCACCTCCTCCAGGTGAGTGGCCCCTGCTGGCCACCTCCCAGCATCTACCTCCTCTCCTGCCTGACTCAATCTTTCCTTTCTGGAGAGGATGTGTTGCAGCTGGGGAGATCTGGATTCAAGTTCAAGCTTGGTTCTCACTACCTTTGTTCATAAGTATTTTCTTTTTATTATTTTTTTTTGAGACAGAGTCTCACTTGGTCACCCTTGGTAGTATGCCATGGCATCTTAGCTCACAGCAACCTCAAATTCTTGGGTTCAAGTGACTCTCTCTCTCTCTTTTTATTTATTTATTTATTTTTGGTTTTTTTTTTTTTTTTTAGAGACAGTCTCACTTTGTCACCCTTGGTAGAGTTCCATGGCTTCATGGCTCACAGCAACCTCCAGCTCCAGGGCTTAGGCGATTCTCTTGTCTCAGCCTCCCGAGTAACTGGGACTACAGGCGCCTGCCACAATGCCCGGCTATTTTTTTGTTGCAGTTCGACCAGGGCCGGGTTTGAACCCGCCACCCTTTGTATATGGGGCCGGCGCCCTACTCACTGAGCCACAGACACCACCCACAGTAGGTAACTATTTTTTTTTTTGCAGTTTTTTTTTTTTGGCCAGGGCTGGGTTTGAACCGGCCACTTCTAGCATATGGGGCCGGCGCCTTACTCCTTTGAGCCACAGGCACTGCCTCTTTTTTGTTTTTTTAGAGACAGAGTTTCACTTTGTCGCCCTTGATAGAGTGCTGCGGCGTCACAGCTCACAGCAACTTCCAGCTCTTGGGCTTAGGCGATTCTTTCGCTTCAGTCCCCCGAGTAGTTGGGACTACAGGTGCCCGCACAATGTCCGGCTATATTTTTGTTGCAGTTTGGCCAGGGCCGGGTTCAAACCTGCCATCCTTGCTATATGGGGCCGGTGCCCTACTCACTGAGCTACAGGCATTGCCCATCAAGTGATTCTCTTGCCTCAGCCTCCCAGGTAGCTGGAACTACACGTGCCTGCCACAGCACCCAGCTATTTTTTAGAGACAAGGTCTCACTCTTGCTCAGGTTGGTCTCAAACTCATGAGCTCAGGCAATCCACCCTCCTCAGCCTCCCAAGTGCTGGGATTACAGGCATGAGGCAGGCATAAGTATTTTCTGAGTGCCCATGTTGTGTAGGCTTTAGCTATGGGGCCAGCGCCGTACTCGATGAGCCACAGGTGCCACCCGCCCGGCTATTTTTTTTTGTTGCAGTTTGACTGGGCCGGCGCCCTGCCTAGGGAGCCACAGGCGCTACCCTGGCTAGCTATTTTTTTTAGAGATGAGGTCTTGCTCTGGCTCAGGGTAGTCGCAAACCTGTGAGCTCAGGCAATCCACCTGCCTTGGTGCCGTGGTACCAATGTATGGGATGCAGCCTCTGCCCTCAAGGAGCTTTGTATCTAGTGTAGGGACAGTGACTAAGGGAGATGGGGTGGCCTAGAGGGGCTGCCAGGGCTGGTCACCCTGCACTGTCTGCTGACCTGTACCAAGTGCCTGCACTTGCCTATCCCCACCCACAGACACAAGGAGGATGTGTATGAGAACCTGCACAGTAAGAGCAAGAAGGAGGAGAAAGTGAAGAAGCAGCGGTCAGCAGACAAGGAGAAGGGCAAGGGTTCCCTCAAGAGGAAGTGAGCTGGCTGCTGTCCTGAGCAGCCATGGTACGGCCCCTTCTACTGGCCTGCTCCAGCACGCTCTGGCTCTGGCGCTTTCCCCTGGATGGATGGGGTGGCTACAGCCTCACCCTGTTCTTCCCAGTTGCTCCCAGAGCAGCTTCTTGTACCTTCTCCAGGCTGTGCCACCCTCTTACTCCCTTCTCTCTACAGCCTTGGCCGGCGACGTTGATCCTGTAGAGGGCTCCAGTGGACCCACCCACCGCTGGAACCTTGGAACCCTCTTTTTATTGTAATTTAAATGGTCATGCACCACCCCCCCAACCCTGTATATAGCCCAGCAGGCTGAGCCAGGCCCTTCTACTCTTGTAAATAAAGCTCCTGGGATCACTGCAAGTGTCTCTAACTCTGAGTGCCTGGGGGAGTGGTCTGGTGGGTGGCTTCTTAAATACGTGTGGGTGGACTCATGAAATCTCAGTCTTCAAAGTCAGGTACTTGATTCCCGACTCTGACTCTGCTTCACACACACAAGTGTGACTGTGAGGAAGCTTCCTTTCTCTTTCTCTTTTTTTTCTTTCTTTTCTTCTTCCCTCCCCTCCCCTCCCCTTCCCTTCCCTCACCTTCTCTACCATTCCCTTCTTGACAGAGTCTTACTTTGTTACCCTTGGTAGAGGGCCATGGCATCATAGCTCACAGCAACCTCAAACTCTTGGGCTCAAGTGATTCTCTTGCCTCAGCCTCCTGAGTAGCTGGGACTACAGGTGCCCACCACAATGGCTGGCTTTTTTCTTTTTTTTTTCTTTTTGTAGAGACAGAGTCTCACTTTGTCACCCTTGGTAGACGGCCATGGCATCACACAGCTCACAGCAACCTCCAACTCCTGGGCTTATGCAATTCTCTTGCCTCAGCCTGCCGAAAAGCTGGGACTACAGGCCCCTGCCACAATGCCCAGCTATTTTTTTTTTTTTTTAATTTTCTAGAGACAGAGTCTCACTTTATCGCCCTCGGTAGAGTGCTGTGGCGTCACACAGCTCACAGCAACCTCCATCTCCTGGGCTCAGGCGATTCTTTTGCCTCAGCCTCCCGAGTAGCTGGGATTACAGGCGCACGCCACAATGCCTGGCTATTATTCTGTTTTGCAGTTCAGCCCCGGCCATGTTTGAACCCGCCACCTTCGGGATATGGGGCCAGCACCCTACTGGAAGAGCCACAGGTGCCACCCACCCGGCTATTTTTTTTTTGTTGCAGTTTGGCCGGGCCGGTGCCCTGCCTAGGGAGCCACAGGCGCTACCCTGGCTGGCTATTTTTTTAAGAGATGAGGATTTGCTCTGGCTCAGGGTGGTCTCAAACCTGTGAGCTCAGGCAATCCACCTGCCTTGGCCTCCCAGAGTGCTAAGATTACAGACATGAGCCATTGTGTCCAGCCTCTCTTTTTCCTTTTTTTTGAGACAAGTCTCACTCTATCGCCCTGGGTAGTGTCTTAGTATCATCATAGCTCATAGGAACCTCAAACTCCTGGGCTCAAGCGATTCTCTTGCCTCAGCCTCATGGGTGGCTGGGACTATAGGCCTCTGCCATGATGCCTGGCTAATTTTTCTATTTTTAGCAGAGGCTGGGCCACCATGCCTAGCCCCTTTGTCTCTTTTCTTTAAAATGGAGAATGGGCTGGGCATGTGGCTCATACCTGTAATCTTAGCACCCTGGGAGGATGAGGCAGAAGGATCCCTTGAGCTCAGGAGCTTGAGACTAACCTGACCAAGGGTGAGACCTCGTCTCTACTGAAAATAAAAAACTGGCGGGTGTTGGCTTTGTGGCTCAACAGGCTAAGGTGCCAGCCACGTACGCCTGAGCGAGTGGGTTCGAATCCAGCCGGAGCCCGCCAAACAACAATGATGGCTGCAACCAAAAAATGTCCGGGGGTTGTGGCGGGCGCCTGTAGTCCCAGCTACTTGGGAGGGGGAGGCAGGAGACTCGCTTGAGCCCAGGAATTGGAGGTTGCTGTGAGCTGTGATGCCACGGCACTCTATCCAGGGTAGCAGCTTGAGGCTCTGTCTCAAAAAAAAAAAAAACCTAGCCCAGTGTTGTGGCGAGCACCTGTAG